>JANPWX010000044.1:3058093-3091036 GCA_024734555.1 Trochalopteron elliotii | reverse complement strand
AAGTTGCCACAGCTATCACTGATAGGGGGGGGACCGCGAGCAGGGCAGGGCGCAGGGGCTTTTGTCCGGGGGGGTGGGAAGGAGGCAAGCAGGAAGGGAGGGGGCCATTGTCTGCGTGGGGGTATTGTCTGAGGGCGCGCTGCTGCAGGGCGGTAGCGTGCGAGGCGTAAGGCGGCTTTGTTGCCGTCACGGGGCTATATTTTTTAATTAGTTTTCCCTTAACGATTTAAAAACGCAGTCAGCGCCGGGTGCGTCCCCCCTATTGTACTCCGCAGCGCGCATAGTGGGAGCTGCCCCCGGTGGAGGCTGGCGGCGAACCGCAACGCCTGGGGATGCTGGGTTATACAGACACTTCTAAAAATTAGTATTATTGTTAAATATGTCGAGGGTGGAGCGTTTTACTTGCAGCGAGCTGGAGCGTGCGGCTCCCGCGGGTGTCCGCGTTGGGCGCGGCGGGCGCGGCCCCGCAGGCAGGGGCGCCGCGGGGGCCGGGCAGCCCTGGCTGGGGGTAACGGGCTCTTCCCTTCCCTCCGTGCGCAGAGTCACCTGCCAACATGTCCGACAAACCAGACATGGCCGAGATCGAGAAATTTGACAAGTCCAAATTGAAGAAGACAGAGACGCAAGAGAAAAACCCGCTGCCTTCAAAAGAAAGTGAGTGAAGGCAGGCAGCTGGGAAGAGCAGGCACGGAGGGAGGGAATCAGGCAGGGAAGGAGGGAGACGGGCAGGGAGGGAGGAAAGGATGAAGGGAGGGAGGCGGGAGGAGACAAAGAGGGGCGGCAGGCGGGAGCCGGGGGTGCGGCGGGTGTAGGGCGGAGGGAGGATACACGGCTGTGTCTGTGCTAGACAGCGAAAACCTGAACCCACCGCCTAGCAGCACTTAATTTACAGTTATTTACACCCTATTGTAATCTGTAGCTAAAAATATACATTTTTTTTAGCAATTTATAGCAGTTGTTATGTGAATGCTTTTCAGGTTCTCGATTTTCATTTTGCTTTCTCCTTTTCTGTTTTTTTTCCTCCCTTTTTAGCAATTGAACAGGAGAAGCAAGCGGGTGAATCGTAATGAAATCTGCCCTTCCAAATTATGCACTGTACATTCCACAAGCATTGCCTTCTTATTTTACTTCTTTTAGCTGTTTAACTTTGTAAGATGCAAAGAGGTTGGATAAAGTTTAAAATGACTGTACTGCCCCTTTCACATCAAAAGAATAGAGAGAACTACTGACACTGAATGAAGGCGCTGCCTTTCCCTCTGCCTGTCTGGCTTTGGTCCTGGTGGCATGAAAGAGCTTGCATGTTGATGAAAGAAGAACTTGGGTGGGACTACAGTAAACTAGAGTAACACACGAATAAATGCAAAGCTGTACCAAGGTCCTGCGAGCTGTAAAATGCAGTTAATCGAGTGCCATTTTTTTTTTTTTTGTTCAAATGATTTTAATTATTGGAATGCACAATTTTTTTAATATGCAAATAAAATGTTTTAAAACCTGGATGTTATTTATGTCCTCTATTTGGAGAACTGTATCAATGGATAAGAAGCATAAGAGCCGGTACTGAGACGCAGGATACTATAAAACCATTGGAGATGCCTCAAACATCAGTCACCATTCTCTTTTTTTTCAATATGAGTGCTCACCAATACATAAACTTGTGATCCTCGAAGCTAGTTTTTAGACAGATTTCAGTAAAAAAATTGCATATCTTTTAATTTGTCACCATGTGAGTATATCCCTTTAAGTATTTCTTTTATGTAGAGATTGATAAAGGCAAAAAAATTGCGCTGCATTTATTGCTTTGCCCCACCCATAGCATAGCTCTTTTATTAAGAACCATTCTGTACTGTTGCAGAGATTCAGCCTCAGTTGTATAAACCCCTATTTAGTTTGTTTAATAATTAAGTTTTGTTATTTTGATCCGCTATTTAAAGGAGGCTGTAACTTGAATTTTAAGTCCAAGATTGAATTTTAAGTCCAAGATTGAACATAAGCCTTTTAGTTTCGTAAAGCATTTAGTGGTTGGTGTCCCATGGAAATACAAATAATTTTGCTACTATGTTTCTCATGTTTTGAGCAACGTCTTTTAACAGTCTCCTGGATCCTAAGAACTGGTTTCAAAGTTTAAAAAGCTACAGTATTAAAAATTCAAAATGTACCATTTGGGGACAAAAACGTTGTGGTAACTTATAAAATAAAGATCATAATAAATGTGGCATGCAAATAGCCACACTCCATTTCTGGTTTACAGCAATTCTTTCAGTCCTGGGACAGTTTTTGGTTATTTTTCTTCAAATGACTGCGGGTAAAACCTGTGATCCAGGGAGATCAGTAGGAGTTGCCTTTAGTAGTCATGAATTTCATCAGAGCAGAGTGAGTAATGAACATTCTGGGAAACAAAAATGCTGTCAGATAACCTGTAGGAGGGTGGTGAGCATGCTTCTGCAGTGCCTGAGTTTTATCTTATGGATTTGAGGCTGCATTAATTTCAGACAGTTTCTATAAAGCAAAATTAGTCCCTCTGGGGAAGCTTGAGTTTTGCTGAGGCTGCTGACTTGGTAGGGTCACATAGATTTGGGATTTCCTAGAAGCATCTGACAGCAACAATAAGCTGTCCTTGGGTTTACACCATTGAGGGCAGTGGGGCTCCTCTCCTTAGAGATTTGGTGGATGTCTGTGCTGGAGAAGGTGGGAGCCAGAGGGGTGCCACATGCTTGTGGCCACAGTCCCCAGCCCCCCAGCAGTGGAAAACTTGCAGAATTGGGTGTTTGATAAGAATCTCATTTCAGGCTTGAGATTTTTTGATGCAGTCCATGGGAAGTTTTGGGAAGTCCTGGTGTCATATAAGGACCTTCACAGTAATTTAAAGTGATGAGTTTAGGAAGGAAATGAACCATTTCTTGTGCTTGTTTAAGCTCTGATTTTATTCCCCATGTATAATGGGAAAGATGGGAAACTTACAAGCTGAGTTTCTGAAAAGTCAATTAATCAACTCCCAGCTACTGATCTTAATCAAGGTAACATGGGATGTGACACGACTTGGTGCAGAAGTGTACAGTATGAGCTGCACATGCGCAGATGAACAGAAGCAAGTGCTTGCTTAGTGTGGATTTATCTTTGGGGAAAAAACAGCAAGGTATTTCTGAGGGAGGCAAAGCATGAGGTATACACAGGTCTGTGTAAGTCAATGAAAGTGCATGCTGTAATACAGCATAGTTCAGCAAAAATGTAATGAGTAATGAGGCCTATGACTTCAGAACTGCACATCCAAAGTGATCAGTGCTGGTCAAAGGGTGCCATCAACTGCGACACGAGGTGATGAAGCTCAGGTCTGTTTTCAGGAGATAAGGCAATAAGCCACTACTACTGTTATAGCTCTGTTTCTGCCATCAAGGACTGAACAAAATTACAAAATCAACTGTGAAGAAAACCTTCCAGGTCAAATTCAGGGATTTCTGACTGGAGTGTATCATCCGCTGCTTTGCTCCTTGTTCAGCTCTTTTCATACATTCAAAGAAAATTGTGGCAGGTCTTTGCCATGCTTTGCATAGGCAGTACTGAGGTGCTCACATCTGACACCTATTTCATGGCAATGCAATTGGTGATGTGAAACATGAAAGCTCGGAATCGATTGTAATACTCAGAACTGTGTCTGGACCGGTTGTTGGGTGTTGTTAATAAAATCAGTCTCTTCAGCTGTCAGTCTAGAAACTTTCATCGGCCACAAATTAACTAGGAAAAAAAATACAACAAAACCTGGTTATGAAAAAGGGTCATTAGAAAGAGAAACATATGGGTTTTGATCTCACACTCTGTGCAGGCACAGTCTGCCAGCCCTATGAGACTTATGGTGTCTGGTGTTGCTGCCTCCCCACCCCCAGCCGAGGCAGCTCCGCTGAGGTGATGTGGTGAGAAGCTCTGCCCTCCAGTACTGAAGCAAATTCTTCCTTTCTCAGTATTTCTCAGAAGATTTTCTCTCCCTTTCATGCATGTCCCCAGATATCATTAACTATACATATATTGGACAGAAAGCATATGCTAACCATATCCAAAATAGATCCTTGTGGTATTAATTACAGAAATGTGGAGACTTCAGTGTAAGCATTTTGGTCTTCTGGGCTATTTTTGTGCAATGTTGAATGTGTGATAAAACACCACTTCCCCTAGTAACCCTTTACTTCCCTAGAAACAGTGTAGAAATGAGCAGTTCCTATTGTGTATTGTGATCATATATGGCTGCCACATACATCTGCTGCACAGCAGAATTTTATTAATAAGGAGTCCTGTGCTGCTCCAAGCATCATATAAAACACAATGAGTACATGATACAGTGTTCAGTGCAATAGTTCCACTGGGCTGATACAAAAGGGGTGTGAAGAAATAAAAAATGCAGCTCTTGATGATTTTTTGATATACAGTAGAATGATGATGTAAACTAACCTTTGTCAGGCTTGTCCCTCTTTGAGATCCTCTGATGTGCCAGCTTTGTGCATTTTCAATTAGAACAGGCAAGGCAATCAAATTCAAAAAGAACAGGCTATTTTGTTAATTCAGAGAAAAGGAATTGCAGACATTTATTCATTATTTTTATGCTGTCTGACAGTTTCATTTGCTAGTGTCCCTGTGATATGGTGATTTAAAAAAAAAACCCACACTGTGCTTACCATACACCTGTTTCAAAATTCTGTGGCTTAAATGACAGGAGTCTATTTTTCTCTCTGTTTTAAGCTGAAGTTAATGACCTGAATTCCAGTATTACTTTTACCTGGTTTTAAAAAATGTCAGAACCCTCTCTGGCTTCCTCTTCTTCCTGCTTAGAAAGAAAAATATTAAATAAATAAACATAGTGGGTTCTCAGAGATGCTTAATTTGCCTCTGGCTTAATGAGCTTTTAGCATATTGGGAGCAGAGCAAAGATAATTTTTTTCTCCTGTTTCTACAATCATGAGGATTACAACATTGCTTTTTCTCCTTGTAATCAAAAACTGGAGTTCTCGGGAGATTTTTCACTCTCATAGAGCTTGGGCTTTATGAAAACTGTCAGGCACGACAAGGTTCAGGCAATGTTATGGGAATTGGCAACCGGGAGGTTCTGCAACCACTGCTCCCTCACAGTAAGTGGATGCTGATGGCTAAGCAGAATCAAATATAGACCTATAGCCTTAGTTTAAGGCCATAACATGCCAAGAATGGCATAGCAAGATGAGTAAATATGTTTGGAGCTTTTTTTTAGATTTACAATTCCTGTGACCTCAGGTTTTCTGATAGCTCTAGATTTATTTTTGCCTAACGTAGATTTTCCTTTCAGCAATATTTTGGAACTGATTGAGTAGATTTACTCCAGCTTAGAAACTTTCCAGCATTTGAATAGTCCCCAGATATTCACCACATGTCCCATCAAAACATTGTCTTGAAAAAAGAAATAATCATTATATTGACCAAGCGCTTCTCAGTGATGAAGAAAATTTCCCCCACTATTGTAATTCTCATCACTTTATCTTTGGCATGTGGTCATGGGCTTGAAATCTGGAAAAAATCTCATGTGATTTTTAGATATTGCAGATTCCATGAACAGACATTTGAAGTGCTCTTTGTTTGCATGTTATGTTCAAATATTTAGTACACTTACTACACTTAGAGATATGTTTGAAAATGGAAAGAAAATCCACCAAAATCAAAACAACTCCCCCCAACAAACATCAAACCAAGAAGAGAAATGCATTTGTGTGTTTTGTTATATCTGCCATGAACAATTTAGTTATTCCTAATATCTTCTAGTGGTGTGAAACTACTGCAGTAACATCCAAGTCTCTAAAATAAGTCAAATGAACTCGCTGAAATCTACTCTATAACCAAAAGTATGAAATTCAGACTCTCAGATGGTTCAAATCTTACCTAATGTATTTTACAAATTTCTATAGATATTACTTTACGTTTCATTTTTCATAATGGTGCTTCCTTTCCATCTGACATATAACTATATATGATATGGTTTATATTATTCAGGTATAGCATTTTTAAATGTTTTGAAATGGATAAATACTTCTTCAACCATCACTTGAAGTTTTAGAATTTGTCTTTAAAGCCTTCTGCTCAGCTAGATTTTGATGTTAGATAATGTAGAGAATTGTTGAGCTACATAATAGTCAGAAAAGTTATTTGCTGGATTAGTTTTTCATGCATCTTAGTTCACCTCACCTGCTCTATATCATGTGATCTGTACAAGAAAATTGAGCCAACAGAAGGATATTCTTCATCCTTCCACCTAAACTGGACACTGCCTCTGACAAATGCCATTGACCCCCTGTGCAGTGTGAATAAAAAAGTCCATTTTTTACACTGCACATTTTCTTGATGTTTAATGTGACAACCAGTAGTGGGGAAAAAGAGGCCATTGCAGAGTGATATCCTCAGACAGAAAAGTGGACTTGGCCCCAAGCATCCACATTGCCAAAGTGGAAACCATCTTCAGCATGCTGAGCACCCTCCAGGCTCATAGCAGGTTTACTCACACACTTTTGGGTTCTTGTGAAGGGGTACCTGTTGGCAGGTCACTCACAGTGTCATCCTGAGGTGTGCATTGCTGGCAGTATCAAGGGTGGGCCCGAGAGGCAGCCCCAGGGCAATCCCCAGGGCAGCAGAGACTTTTGTATTTTAACACTTCAATTTAGCTTTCTCATCACTTCAGTCACAAAGTTTCAGCCATACAGAGCAGTAACACAAAATGCTTGAGCCCTACTAGTACTAAGCTGGAATGCAGACCAGCCATAACCTTATGGTCCTGGCCCAGTGATGGCTTTGCATCCAAAGAACAGGGCAAACAGCTCATATGAAAATTCATTACTTAAAGAAATTAATTACTAGACTAAGGATACTACAACCTCTATGAAGGCTTTTGCTGATGGGAAGCCTGATGCCTACATCTTTGAAAAATCTTGTCCTTATGTTAGACCAGAGGCTAGAAGGACCCACAAAAAGTTATCATATAAAGTGACTTTCACAAGAAAGCAATAAAAGATGAGCTTTATATAAAATATCCTATTCCCTAGCAGTAGCAAACAAAACAAGGAATTGAGTTGGTGAAAGTGTCAATGATTTTGCTCCCACTGTTTTGTTTCAGAATGAATTAAGAATAAGAGATCTCCTAGCAGCTGAGCTATACCCCACGACTCTGACATGTTGGGGCAGGACAGATGGATCCCAGACAATCTCATCTCCATAGCTCGCAACTACAAAAGCAGCTGATGCTTGGATCATGCAGAGAACATTGCTCCTGGGAAGAACTTCACGTTTCTTTAATTTTTTCATTATTTTTTTAGCAACTTTAATTACCACTCTGAGAGACACACAAAAAAAAATCTGCTGCCTGCTTTACTCGTGGTAGCTGACTTGCAGCATTAAGTGGAGGGGGAAGGGGAAGCCCTGAAAATTAATGAGGCTAAAAATGACACCACTTCTCAGCATGAGGAGTTAGAATGATGCCAAGAGGAATACAGGTGAAATTCTGGGAGACATGCATCCTTTTACAGTGGTCCATAGTCTGTACATATTCATACATGTCTGCTTCCCTGGTGCTTTACTTGTAAAGTCATCCCCACTGCGTGTGGGAGGTGTGGGTTACACTGAGAAATGCCAAAGTCACTCTTGAAGTCCTTGCTGCATTTTAAAGGTTAAAACTAGGAACAGACTGGCATTCTACTAAAGGTCTTTAAATGGGAGAGCTGTTTAATCACATGCACTGCAGCACGAGTACAGCACTGTCTCTTCTATATCGTTCTCAGCTGGAATATTTGAGCTGATAGGCACAGAGTTTGTTTTCAGCAAAAGCAAGGCTGTGGCATCTACAGTTTGCTCTCTCCAGGATAATAAAAAACAGCAAATAGTGTTTTGAGACCAGGAATGGTTTTACACAGTTTTTAATTTGGTTGCCTAGAAGACTTCTAAATGCACATTTAGGGTTAACAGTAGTGGAGCAGTTGAATGCTCACACCTTCCAGTGAAATTTCCCTCCTTGCTGAAGCAAAGTCCCTTTGAAATGCCAAGGGGCTGAGCAGGTGTGGTTGCCTTCATTTCAGTGAGTTTTCTAGATACGAGGCTATTTTTCATTTGAGTGCCTAATTAAGGGTAATAACATAGTTTTAGTCCCATGCAACTCTCCCCAGTTTATGATATTAGCTTGTATGGGGCCTCCCAGCCCTCCCCTCTGTTGCAATGAGCACTTCTCAGAATCACGGAATCCTGCCCTAAATTTGTTAACCTCCACCTAGATAAGCACCCTAATAAGGCCACCTTTATGTGCCCAAGAAGTCTGGTCTTCTCCTTGGCCCTCATTCATCAAACCCAAGCTGTGACCTGTCAGCAGCTACTCCCTGCTTCAGATCATATGTCTGACTCCACTATATGGTCTAATAGTCTGTCAGATTCCTTGGTGTCTCCAAATTGCTCACTCTCAGCAGGAGACTTCTACCAAATTTTGACAGTGGAATTCTATCAAGTGCCTTTTGCCTTTAAAATCAAGTACCTTTAAAATACTGCCAGCAAAAGCTTCACTCTTTCCTTTCCCATCTATATGGAGTGACCAAAACTGGTCCTCAGGGCTGATCCAGCAGAGGAAACAGCTGCATGCCAGCAAACTGGAAGGGTTAGATGCTGTGTAGGCTGCCTACCAGGAAGAAAGAGCTTGTCTCTAACCTTTATACAGTCCTTCCTCTTGTTTTTCTTGGCTTCAAAACAATAAATTTTGTTGTAACGAGCTTGTTTATTTTCTAGTGCTAAATTCCTAGACTTATCCTTTTCACACTGCTAGCCAGCAGTGGGAAGGTTAAAAATGCAGTCAGTTACCAGTGGCAACATACCAGTGTTGTAAATCCTGCCCACACATCTTCAGATCTACTGACATTTGAAACATCTAGGTCTTTTCTGTGTAATTATGTCTTGGTATAGCTTTTTTTCCTACATGTCATCCTTCAGGAGTGCTCAGATAAGTATATTTGAAGGATATAAATGGAAGGAGAAAGAAAGAAGGAGGCTGAAGTTACAAAGAAAAAAGGAAGCCATTGCAAATAGTTCACTGGGGTGTTCGAAAAAGCAATATCACATATTAATAGTTGCAATTTAATAGCAGATTACTGATCCCTTTAAATTATTTGAGATTGTTGCCTGTGAGCTGCAGAACAGGCTGTGCCAGTGAAATCAATTACATTTCATATCAGTACCTTATGCTTATCTTGCACAGCAGGGAGGTGGAGGTGCTGTACGTCCCTCTAGTCAGCAGTGCCGTAAGCTAAACAGGCTGGATGTAGTGGAACTGGCATATATGCTAAGGCAAACGTGTGAAATCTCCATGTGAAGACCAGTGAGTCATTGCTGCTTCTCTTTAGAGTCAGCAGGGAGAGGAGACAGCTTTGCTGTTGGTCAGGATTCAGCTCGATGCAAAACTGGCCCAAATAAATGTGAGAACCTTTTTGTTTATAGTGCACACTCTCACACACACACACATACAAGCAAATGAAATTTCCAAACGGAGTGTGTTTCCAAATGCTGAGAGAAAAACGCTTTACTGTTTGGTCAAGGCCTTTCTGTCCTGATCACTGCCTTGCTCAGTAGCCAAGACCACTGCTGTATCTGCAGGACTTTGTGAGAGTCCAGCCCTGTACAGGCGACAAAATGGAGCCACAGGTGATGGGAAGGGCAGCCATGACTTCAGCTGGATATGTCCAGGGAAGCAGCAAGTCTCAGCTGGAGCCTGGTCCTTGGCAACTTTATTCTGTGCAGTGCTTTAGAAGAGGGCAGGGGGAGAGGGTCATCCCCTCATGCCCAGCTCTAGTAAGTGTTCTTGAAAAGTTTATTTTTGTTACTTGCTGCTGGCCCAGAGACAGCAAGGACGGGACTACCCACAGCACTTGTTTTCCTGGAACAGACCACCTCACTCATCATCCTTCACTCAGAACAGTATTTGGATACTGTTTTAAAAATAACATGTTTTAAAATTCCTTTTTATTGATATTTTTACAAAAGTAATATAGCTTAGATCAGTGCTGTATTATGTGCATCTTAATCACATGTGTCTTCAGGCATGGTATCTTTCTAAAATATTATTGTTCTTAAAATAAAATGGGCCACCAGAGAGAACAAAGTAATACAAGCTTATGATTATGAAGAAATCACTAGCAGTTTACACCCTCGTCCACTCCTGTGTGGAGGATTTTATGGGGTGGGCATGCTCCAGGTTGAGAAAAGGTGGCAATGGAACTAATCACAGGAGTAAACACCACAGCAATGGAAAAAGATTTGGCAGTTGTTCTCTGTGCAGATAAATCAATTAATTATGTGATCAAGGCCTGCACTTTGGTCTTTGCCTACGTGAATTATTTATACCACCATGCTGAATTTCAGCCATATACACTAAATTCATTCAACAGATGCAATGAAGTCTGAGAAATTATCCTTTGTGATATGAATGTATGTTTGTGGGCCCTTATAGGTTGCTTCTTCCATAGATGCAGAGCATAGATTATTAATCTGGTGAGGGATTGTATGCTGCCTTCAGCCACTATTCCTGCATTTGACAGTAGTGAAGCCATTTCTACAAATCCAGCACAATTTATCCACAGTTTACTTCTTGCCTAGAAGGGGCATATCACACGCAGACTTTCCTTCCTAATACGAAAAACAGTATTTCCAGCAAGGTAGTCAAACATATTTTGCCCTTCAGAACATTCACACATCACAGCACTCAATAGTACACTCAGTATCTCCAGTGTAAGTTTTCAGGATCCCATTTATTAGTGTACACTATGCACTTAGGACAAATTTTATATATAGACAAAATCTGTCTCTTAATTTGCATATACCATTCTTTGGTAGTATTTTAAGAGTCACTATGTATTTGACCCAGCTGACAAATATTTTTATGTTAAAATATACTTCAGTTTTATCTCAACAAACAAGAAGATATGCAGCTAGCTACTTCAGACATCTTTGTTGGCATTAAAAGGGAACTTGTCTGCTAGTTTTGGTCTTTCAAATTGTACAAAAGTTAGATCACCAAACAGCCTAATAGAGATGATGTGGATTCCCTTATAAGAGGCTGTTACTGCACTCTTTTTTTTGCAGGTTCCATTTCAAATATTCAGCTGGACTGACAGCATGGATGTCTCTGCAAATTGAGCTTGGAGGAACTGTAAATGTATACCCACACCTAGTCTTGACACATCATTTACTCCCTGATATTACTTGATTTGGTTAGGGAAAGAAAGGTACCTACACAGACAGACTTTTCTACAAGCAGAAGCAAAAGAACATTCCTTTGGTGGGAATAACCACCATCCACACTCCTCATCACCATCCCTGTCTCTCAAGATTGAGGAAGCTGGTCCTTGTTCAAGAGCAGTTCTTTTTTCTTCCTCATCCCTCAGCAACCCACAACACACCAAAATAAGGATGCAGCCTGAGGCTGCACTATCACTGCTTAGAGAAGTATTTAATTTATAGTTCATGGTTTGTCTGGAGCTGGACGAAAGTTAAGAAGTCAACAGACACATAAGATGCCACCTTCTATTTCCTCCGGGTCCTACTACGATCCTTCCTTGCTTTTGAGACAATTCAATCACACATGCTTTATCCTTTAAGACAATGACAATTTTTTGAAAAACCCCACACTTTTAACTCTGTCAGTAGCTAAATTGACAAGAATATGCATACTTTACCACCTTCAGAAAGCAGGTATGAATATATGAGGATTAAATGAAAGTTAAATTGAAATGGTTTTATTATTATGGTATTTTTAATTCCTTTCTCAGTTGTGACCAGTGATTCTGTTTCACAGTAGGAAGTCATATTTCAGCAACAATTAATAGGGCTGGAAATGAATTACTGCCCTTTTCCAGTGGTATTTTGTAAGCCTCTAATTTCACCTCTATTTTCTCACTTATCCTCTTGTGGCCCTTTTGGTTAGTTTACCTTAATGCTAAACATTCAGTCATTTTAGAGCAATAGTGGAGCTTGTACCATACAAATGTACACCTTTATTATGCAGTATTCTCTGAATTATTTTCTTGGTATAATTTCAACTGGTGTAAATATTAGCTGGAATTTCCATAATTTAGAAGATAAAATTTGGGACAGGGCAGTGCCTTGTTTCCTCTTAAGAAAAGTGCAATTTATGGATATTATTTGATTGATTAGGACTTTAGAGTTTAAGTATAGAAGCTTAGTCAACTTTAGGGAAAGCAATCTTAGTAAACACATTATAAAATATGTCTCTCATAAATCCCCCATGAAATGAACTAAATATCAAGGTCTGTTACTGTCATTAACTTCTTGTCTTGATTTTCTTCCAGTAACTTAAAAGAACATTAAAATGTGAGAATAGCTGATCTCCTATACAAAAGGATCTAACTGATAGTTTTATTTGACTTTTTCCTCCAGATCTTGTGCAATTGTTTTAGCAGGGGTATTTCATATGTTGAGTGAGTGCTGTATTTAGGACCATATGTATGTATGTAATCTCCACAGAGTATTAAAAGTTCTGAGTATGGAATACATAGATATGTGAAGCATTTATAGGGTAATACATAGCCTTATATATCCAGTGTAACATTTGCCTAGCCCTACTGCCTTTATGAATATAGCTTTCCTCCTACTTTGTCTTTCACTCCTTGAGTTTATTCCCATATGCTTCCTGGTTTACAGTGTTTCACGTTCTGCTCCTTTGTGTTAATCTGTAAGGACAGACTCCAGTGCTGAAAGTAAAGGATCCCAGAGCACCCACGCAAACAGACTGAGGGAAGGGACTGTAGTGCACATCTTGTAATTAAGAAATGTGCTCAGAGTGTTAACAGCATCAACAACTGATGTTTCTTTAAAAAAAACAAAAAAAAAACAAAAAAAAACCCCAAAAAAACCCCAAACCCACCACTTAATTATGCTGCCACTTCTCTTGTTTAGAGTGCAAATTAGCCTGAGTACCTGGACTGTCTTCTACATTACATTTATGTCAGCTTTTGGAAATCAAATAGTATGCGCATGTGGGGACAGATCTGCAAAAGCATCTACTTCATTTGGACACATGTATGCATTGAAACCCCCTCTTTTGGTAGTAGCTCCAATTGTTCTGTAAAGTCATTCTTAAAGGACTGGGCCCTTAAAAATCTGGCTCAGGACAAATTTGAATTAGCAGATCCTATGCAGTCTACCACACTCTTTCAGGTGCAGTGTGATCTGTAGGTATTATAGTGGCTTGGGAAATAAACATCACCTCTCTTCTTTCAGTAGGTAATTAAATATAGGCTTTTTTTCAGTGTGTAGCGAGGTCAATTTTTGTCTATTCATGAGATCTCACCTCATTTTTTTATTACAGGGCATTCTCAGATCCCTTCTACTTTTCCCTTTCGTTCACAGTTAGCAAAACTCCCAGTTAATTTATGACATCATTGTGTTACTTCTGACAAAAACTAGCCCATGTATTCCCATTTTGGGTGAGTTTTTATACGAAGCTTTCCTATCAGTTTTGTTCTCATTAGCTGAAGCAACAGATAGGTATGTCCATAATAGCTAGGAACTGATTCTGTCAGGTGTTGGGAGGGAAGCAGGGTGAGAAGGACGGAGGCCCTCCACCAGTAACAGAAGATGCAAACCCTGTGAAGCCAATGTGCCTGCAGTGCTACTGCATCTTTCCATGTCAGCTGAACGGGAGTTTCCTCTTTTCTCCTTACTTTGTCCTCTGAAGGTGCTAAATAGTCAGCAAGAATTTTGTTATTTTGGCTATTGTTAAGATGAAGAATCTGGGATTCTAGTCTTGCATAAATAGTGAGTGTACTTTCGTAAGGATACTTAAAAGAAGCAACAGAGGGGGGAGAGAGGCTGCTCCCTCAGCCCATATTGTTCCTATATGTTACCTACTGGGTTCACTGTTAGATGTAATGTCCTGCTCTGCAACAGCTGAAAGAGAGGCTAAGTATAACAGATTTATTCTCAACCTCCCACCAAGACACTAATTCCAGTTTCAGCAGCTATTTGTTCCCTTGCCTTTAGACGGTTCCTTTGCCATGCCCTCCCCTTTCCGCCATGCAGGGTTCCACTCCACAGGGAAGGAGAGGGGGCAGCCTTTGGGAAGGAGCGTTCTGACTCCAGAACAGCGCGGTTGGATGTGCTTTGCACCTTCTCTGGGCTGCTAAGCATGTAATTTGCACCCTGTGAGAAGCTGTCCTCGGGTCCCCCTCCCACGCAGGCAGCGAGACTTGGTGACACGCGGTGACCGCCTGGGCTCGGAGCGCAGGACTCGGAGTTCTCGGCTCCCTGCCGGGGGCAAGGCGGGGGAGGTGCGAGCTGCAGGCGCTGGAATTCCAAACTGCGCCGCTCACGGCAAACAGCAAACTGAGCCTGCCATAAGGCAAGCAGATGGATGTGGTGCCCTTTGGTTCTTTCCAGCTACAAAAGTAATTATTTTTTTCTTGAGTCATGCCTAGAAATGGTACAATTATTTTTGGACCACCACCAGGGCAGCACTGATATGATGGTCGTTTCTGTGGTACAACTGCTGGCCATTACTTGTGGCGGAAATATCAAACAGTGTGTTTAGACCCATTGCTTTTTATTTTTAGATGTTTGTTCAGCTCAGTTTAAAATTGTCTTATTGCCTGGTAGGACTGCATGAGTCTGAGTGCCCAAACTGAAACACATTAATGGACTCTGAACCTTGATAAGCACCACAATGATTGTCTGTCAAAGATAATCATGTAAGTCTGTGGGACATTCCAAATGTACTTTTTTCCAATACTTTTGTCCAGACGTCTGGGTATATTTCACAGACATTGCTGCCTACAGTTGTGTACTTTGAAAGCAATTACTTTTTCTGGTGTATTATTCAAGTAGTAAACCGATATGGAGCTCATCAATATTGATCTGATGATGATTTTCGCATTATTTTATGTCCTGATTGTATTATTGTGTGTTTGCTGTGTAGCGTTTTTAGAAATGGGACCCTAGGATGCATCTTGAGTGACACTGTAGGAATGGCTGGGTGAGGTTCCAGCATTTAATTTAGCTGAGGTCAGGGGACTAATTCTTAGGCAGAGCGGTGAGTACAGGGCTGAGGCTCTCCATACAGTTAACAGTGAGAAACATTTTCCTTTAAAAGACAGATACCAGTCTAAGTTTTTCCATTACTCTAGCCTGTATGTAGCTGTTGCTATCTCCCCCATCCTCCCATACTCACCTCTATACGGGCTACTGCTTGCATCCTTACCTCCAAATGAAGTTTACTGCTTTATAAGTAGCCAGTGACACTTCTCTGCTTCTGTGGTCTCACGTGAAGGTGATTTTACTTATTAGGAGATGTTACATATTGTGACTTTCATCCTTTGAGGGAACTTATTTGCCTGACAGCTGATGACAGAAAATTTACTTGTCTTTCTAAGATCTATAGCAGACAGGAGAGAGTACAAGAAACTCTGGTGCTGATTTTCAGGATACTTGAGCAGGATTGTAAAGCTGTATTTTCCCCTCTTCCCCTTGACACTCTCCATTGTGACATATGGTCAGCATTTGACATGGCCTCAGCTGAGCTCCCCATTTAGATCTGGGCTGCATCTGCCTCCAGAGACTCAGGTGGAATGTGAGCCATCTGTCTAATGCTAAATGCAGAGACAGCCCAGGGATTGTGCCCTTATATGACTTTTTCTTTTATTTCCTTTAAATAAATAGATCAATCATTCTTGATCTTACAAGTTTGAAAACAATAGAGGGTTAGAAGCTACAGCTTGGAAAATGTTTTGGGGGGCTCCTAAGCACAATAAGCTCATTGACATATGGGAGCAAGTCTAGTGGAGAGCAACTAGGGACTGAAGCATATCATATAAGAGGAAAGACTGCAAGAACATCTGGGTTTGTGCAGCTTGGAGCAAACACAGCCTTAATGGGATGTTATAGAGAAGATACAACCCGTCTTTCCACTTACAAGTTACAACTGCTGTATATCAGAAGAAAGCTGATGATGATCAGGATAGTCAACATTGGAAGCAAAGGGGACCTCCATCACTGGAAATCCTCGATGTTCCAAGGACTCTGAGCATCCAAATGCAACCTTGGCTCTGCTTTGGGTGAAGTGTAGGAGCAGTTGACCTACAGACCTCCTTTGCAAACTAAATTATTTGATAGTAATTTAGCATACTGCATGAAGGCAGGAAATTAGCATCTGTATGCTAGGGGAGAGCATGAGCACAGGGCAGCTGAAGCCATACAGAATTTATATCATAGGATCATCGTGGCATGAACTATTTCCCTGCTCTTTAACCAGATGTGTTACTAGACTAACACTATCTGATCAGATCAGTGCTGCAGTGGTTCTTGTAATGCATTACTTAGTTGTGGTTTGCCAGTCATTCCTTTTCTCCAAGCAGTGAGATGAATATTGGCAATGTGGTGACTACTTTGGCATTATTTGCGCCAGGCAGGCAATACTCAGTCACATAACAACTGCAGCTGTGTTCATATCTAGTTATGTGTAACTGTACCTTCCTGCAGTTACTATGGGTACAACTGAACATTTCTTCAACTTTCACCATTTAAAATCTTGTGAAAATATTAAGGCAAACACACGTATTACTTGCATTTCAACCTGCTTACCCAATGCATTGGCATAATTTTTTTCCCTGTGCAGTCCCATGATGACCATCAATTCACTGCCAGTGGCAGGGACTTCCTTCTGACTCTGTCTGAAACAGGGAAGATCCACCAAAGGCCTCACATACCCAAGAAGCTAAAGACACCCTTTCCTGCTTAAGGCTACAAACCGAAGCCTGTGCACATATCAGACACTATCTTTGACCTATTTCCTTCTGCAGATATCCTTGTCCCAGAACCCAGAATACTGTGAACTTGGAGAGTCACTTGCCATTTGATCGAAATTTAAGAGACATTTGGCTGGAATTTACTCTCTCTCTCTTTTTCTCTCTCTTGTGACCTCTCAAAACTCTCTCCAGCCCTGTTTTCCAGAGCTGTGCAGAATAAAACGTAAACCAAAAAATATTATCTCAGCCAGGCTAATGTTTAAGTATTAGGTTTAAGAGTTCACATATGAGAAGAACATGAAATAATGGAGTCAGAGGCCATGAAGCGGGAACCTTGGACATGCTGGGAGAAAAACACATATAATCTGTTCATTATAAATGCTGTAAGCCTGTATTGACTCCATAAGCATTCAGACATCTGGAGAGCTACGTATATTGCAAAGAATATTGAAATCCTCACTGAAAACCAAAATTTTTTGCTGTCAAGCTGGCAGATGTTATTTTATTGCACAAGAAAATGACAAATAAATTCACAACCCTTGACCTGGAAGTCTAATAAAACACTAGAGCTGACACAGTATCAGACAATATATAAAAAATGATAAAAAAGATAAACAGGAAAGGGACTTCATAGATGCATGAGTCATGGGTAATTTAAGGGACCCTGGAGTAGTTTCTGCCAGTTCTATCAGGCACGTCATTCAGCAACACCTTAAACCCAGCCACTGCTTCTGGCCACCTGGTTCAAGAGCTCTTCTGCTGGATGGGAGTCAAGCAGGCAAGGAAGAAACTTGTCTCATTGGCTGTATTTAGTGACATAAGTCGTCAGGCTTTTCTCCTCTGGAAGAACTTCAACTTCACTCCATTTGTTGCAAGGGTGAGGGTGAGGGGGTGACATCCAGCTGGGCAAGCAGCTGTGTGAGCATTGTGGGCTCCACCAGCATTGCTTTCAAGATGAATCAGAGGCTAAGAAGTAGGTGCTCAGTGAATGTCCTAGCTTCTACCCAGCAAGGTTTTCCCTCCCACCATCCCCCCATGTCAGTTTGATCCCTGAGCCTGTGGGTGTAGGCTTGGGTCACCATGGCACTGTCACAGACAGGGTGCTGCCACTGAGTCACCAGCTCCACGCAGAGTGATCATCAGTCCACCAAGCAATAAACTGAGTAATATTTGATATCATAAAGTGAAAGCAAAGGACAACACAAATAACACACAGCTGTACCTGGTGCTCCCGGATTTCCTTACTCTTTAATTCCACTGGAAAACCTCCATGGGTGCTGTGGTCAGGACCAGGCTTTGAGCCACCTCTTAAGTGATCATAGGACTGGGAGGTGCCACTGACACTGAAAAGTCTTTGCTTTTAACATTTTGCCCCTGAAAGTGCTGCTGCTCATCTTTTAGGTACTTATGGCATGCAAAAAGAGTTGGTGGTTAACCTCAGCTGTCTAATGCTCATAGTAGTAACTGCCAGTGACATTTGTCAAGAGTTTTGTTCTCAAGCACAGGGAGTACTGAAGTGTGACAGGAAACAAGGAGAAAATGTGCATAAAAACAGGAAAAGGAGGGGGAACTGGGCATGAATTTAAGAGGCTGGGGCTACACTGGATGAGGCAGAAGGCCAGACTGAGCCTCAGAGTGGCAAAGGTGAGGTGGCATATGATCTTAGATGCAGGGGCTAATACTAGAGGCAGCAGTACTATTAACTACTAGGAGTATTAACTAATGTAGTAACTACAGGCAGCACTCAGGGTGTCCTGTCCCTTCCATCAGCTGTGCATTTCTCCCTGCCATGAGGTGCCACAGAGGTTTGTAAGGAGCTGGATGGGGCTGGGAATCTTTATTTTCATCCTGTGAAAATGTTTGGGATTTCAGAGCAGGGTAGCAGCCAGCTGGGAATAGAGGAAAGAGCCAGCTCCAAAGTGGCTGGAAGGAACATCCTAGGTTTGATACAGGTGTAACCTTTCTCTGTAGACTGCTGCTAAGAAAAATGAAGAATTCAACGTTTTCTCAGGATAAAGAGTTTGCCAGAAAATATTGTCCTTATGTAAGATCAGCAGTAACCAGAGAAAGATCTTTCCTCTGATCCTTCTCATTCCAGGGACTTGGAGAGGACAATCCTTACACCTTCTTCCTGGAGGAACATCTTTGGTCTGTAGCAACAGCTTGGGCAGGGCTCTGGAGCTCTGTACGTGGCCTCTGGGGAAGCCCATGAGCATGTGCAGAGGAGGGGAACCACCAACCTTGCTCTACAAATCAGCTGCAGTCACAGAGTGATGATATACCCTTGTTGAATCCCAAGGAATGGGATGAAACCCAGGGAAATCAATCAGCTCTAATTTCCCCGATGCTGTTAATTTAAAAACTAAAGCAGATGAGGCTAAGAGCTTTTCAGTGCAGAGAATGATAAATGCAATCTGCTGTTGCTGCTGCTGCTGTTGCTATTATTACTAATAATGAAGAATAGTTCTTTTTTAATTTCAATTGCCTTTGAAAGGTTTCCCTGGTAGAAGCTGGATTAACTACTTTCCCAGACAGAGGGATTTTTCTGACTCCCTGTGCTGTGGTGTGTCAGTGCAATGTAAGGCATGGAGCCCCTGCCCTGCTAAACAGTAAATAAGGGAGAATGTTTCCCTGGAAATCCTAATCCCATGGCTGCTCTCACCAGAACTGCTTATGTGCCTGGGAGGGAGCACCACAAGCCTGTGACAAAGGCATAACCAGTCCTATAGAAGAGAATTCCTTCAGAATTTTTAAACTAGAAATGCAGCATGCACACCCTCCGAAGCCTCCATCCTGTGAGAGGAAGAAAACCCAAGTGCTACAACATGTGTGGGGCACTGTCCTAGGGAAAGGGATGGATTTCCTCCTGCTGCAGACTTCCTGCTGCAGTTGTAGGGCTGTACAAAGGAGGCACTACACAGCCCAGCACAAGGCAGCTGAGCAAAAAGGCCATGCCTTGGGTACATTGCTGTCAGATCATTCCACCGCTTGCTTGTCCTTCTGCTAGGGTAAGGTGTGTTGAAGGCCAAACCACCCATTTCCTGCAGATCAGTCATGCTGGCATTGTGTTTTGCTGAAAGAATTGCTTGTGGGACAGAGGCATTCATGGAGGACAGGAGGTGTATGGGCACCCCTCCAGGATAAGAGAGACATCCCCTCCTGAGCAGCCTGTGGGACATGACCTAGTAGCCCCTTCAGCACCCTTCAGCCTTACTTAGATCCCTAAAATTCAGTCTGAGGCCTGTTGTGGCTCATACCACTTGCTCAGTGGTGGCAGCCAAAACCTAGAGCACCAAGTTTTGAACTCTGAGTGCACTCACTGAGTCCTTTCACACTGGAAAACCCAAAGACAGATGTGATGGAGGTACTTATATTACCTTCCCATGCCTCAGCAGTGAGTGATGGCACTTAGGCCCCAGGGTGCTCATAAACATTCATGGGTGCTGCCTACGCCAAGAAGGACACTCATCTGCACTCTGCCCCCAAGGTGGGAGTCTAATAGGAATTCTTTGAGACACTGATCTTTTATGAGACAGACAAAAATAATGCCATAAGTAACAGCTTTTATAGCATTTAAAATGAATGCCCAGCCAGTAGCACACATCCCACTAGAGCTGCATTTTCATTTAATTTTCATGTAGAGTGCTGAAACAACAATTTTTTAAGCACTCCTTTTGCTCAGTGGTACCTGCTTTCCTGCTCTATGTTAATCTCCTTCGTACCCTAGCTGATTTTTTATCAGCTGTGGTATAACTTCACTTAGGCAGGGACATGCAAGGCGCTTTGGTCCTTGCACTGCATTTTTAGCCAGTTTCAGTTCAATTGCAGAATCCTACTTTGTCAAATAAAACTGTTAAGACAAGTCTGAGTCAGCTCACCCTTTTGTTTTCAAACAATATAACATAGAAGCATATGCATCTTCCTTTACCAAAAAGAAAAAAAGAAAAGGGCAGGAAGTCAAAAGAGATGCTTGAAATATTTTCCTGAACTACACAATGATGAGTGCTTCCGTGTTTGGTGCAATCTCTTTCTCTGGCCAAACATGGTAAGGAAGTGACTGCTCCCCACAGCACACTCTTGCAAATATCTCCTTTCAGCTGCCAGAGGAAGAGAGGAGGCTGCATGTCTCTGCTGCTGTGAGCTGGAGTTCAGAGAAAGCCAGCAGTCCACAGAGACACTGTCCTTGTATTAAATCAAGGAGGAAGTAATTAAAAATGATTTATTTCAAAGATACGTTCAGATCACTGAATTGTTCTTTGTTTATCCCAAATGTGATAATAAAAAGAAGATCAACGTTAGGATTTACACAAATCCATAAGCTCAGAGCAAGCAAAAGGGTCTTAACAGCCCACCCTAATCCAAGGCAGGGATTCAAACACCTAGGGGTGGTGACAACCCCTTTCTGGCTTCTAAACTTGCCAGATCCACTCCTGATCACATGAATGCAACATCTCAAACTTGCACAGAACCACATCCGTCCCCATTTCTCCTTTGAGGCTCAGCAGCTGCTGAGCCTTTACACTGAGGCTGCACTGTCAACCCAAAACCAACATTTCACCAGGGGAACTGCATTAGAGTAGATTATCACTGCAATATGCCCTGGTGTGTTTCTCACCAAGGTCTAGGAGTGGTGTGGAGAGGAGGAGGGTGGCTCATTGCTGTGGCTTTTGCCCTTCTCCTGTCTATGGCTTCTACTCCCAGTGGCCAGCTTCCCAGTGCTCAGCTTCATGCCTCTGAATTTGGCCACCCGAATTGGTAACTCCAATTGTGCTGATCAGTGAGCTGGAGCCTCTCCCTTTTGTCAAATAAATGAATGGTGTATGATTTTACTGTGTGGTGTGAAAAGCCTTGCATTCACCCATTTTCACTGCATTCACTCAATTTCTGGTGAAACCTGCAATGAGTAGAGTTTTGGAGCCCAGGAGATCACAAGCACTGCAGAGAGGATGTGTCTGGCTCCGGCTCTGGCTCCTGGCTGTGAGCACACAGAGGGACCTGGCGAGGTGATGCTGAGCTGGCAAAGGCAGCCATGTAGTCCTACATCTACAAATCACCTATGTTAAAGTCTTAATTTAAGTGAATAAAGGCCATCTGTCTCTGAATACTGAGCAGGCTTCCTTGACTATCCGTATATTAAGTTAAAGCTCTCTCTGCATCAAGTCACCAAAGGCGTCATCTTTTACTAGTCACAGAAGAGAGGTTCGTAAAAGTAGGGGAGGATAAAAAATATCAGGAGCAGCAGACTTTGTTTTGCTTGACAAAGCACTTTCTGAAGTAGCACAATGTGAAAATAATAAAGAACTGAAAGGGAAGAAGGCTGGTAAGGGAAACCTGTGGACTATTTGACAAGAGGAAGGCTGGGATCTGTTGATTTGGACCCTGTTTTTCAGCTGGGGTCTGCTCAGAGCCACCGTCTGTCAGGGAAAAGCCTTGAGCAACGTTTCTGAAAGATAGGGAGAGATATCTCTAGGCACAAGGAAAGGAATACCCACAAAAGTCAGCTCCCTATTTCTATCTCATATTCAGAGCTGCCAAGTTTCATACTCATCTATAAATCTATTGCTCTCTAACTATAAAGCTGCCTTTTTGTGTTTTAATAGGAAATTATCTGAGAATTTCGCTGAATGGCATTTTCAGATGATTTCGGAAAAGGCTGTTGATTGTAGACATCCATAAGTGGTTTGGTAAATAAATACATAACTGAACAAAAAGATGATTTGATGTTTCCAGTGACAATTTGGTGGCAATTTTCAGAGATAGAATAGTTCTGCATGCAAAATACATTTCTTTTTATATCATGGCTGGCAGGAGTCAGATATCCTACTTTCTTTTTTTTTTCCTGCAAATTCATCGAAGAAATTTTGTAGTTTGGTATTAACAGTGCTGTATCAGAAAAAGTCATTGACTACTGCTTTTTGCTCCCATTAATAACACCTTCTGGAGGTAGTTCCTGATAACTGCATAATGTATTGCAAACCAGATCACTGCCCCAGTACTTTTAAAGGTAATTTATGACTGTAATATCCTGTGAAGATTAGCTGTTTCAAAATTCTCACACAGTTTACTAACACAATTTATTTCCAAGCCTTACAAAGAGTGTGAGAAATGGAGGATGGGAGAAGTTGCAATAAATACCTGCTATAGAATTTCCAAGGTGTTATTTAACTTGCAAGCCACCCTTGGTAGCTGCACAATAACAGAACAATATTTTTGCCAAAGTTAAACTTTTTAAAAATATACTGCATTTAGTATTTTCTATCTAGTTTTTTTCTTTTTATTATTTGCATATTGTTTACTATTGCCATTATGCATTTAAAAATACATTATTCTTACAATTATTCTTAATGTTAGTGAGCAGAGATAGCTCAGCTTCAGTCATTTTAGAGTGCACCAGAAAAAAATTATATTTATACATCCTAAGTTTGCATCTTCTGATTTTAATTTAAAATATTTCAAACTTTAAACTGTCCAACAGCCTCACCCTAGAATAGGAGGTCTTGCCTTCATTATTGCTACTGTCAAAAGCAAAAACCTGCTTTTTTAAACCCAGAAGAATATTTTACTGAACATTTGTTGACTAGGCTTTCTGTGAATAACTTAATGTGCCTTGAGCATTGCTGAAATGTAAGTGCATCTATTTTTGTAATGAGGGGAGAGGTTTTCACACAGGAATTAGTGTGGGGAGCAGGTGAACGTGTCGTGGGGAGCCAGAATGAGCAAAGTGATCAGTGACGTTCTTCACGAGAGCATTTGGAAACCAAGGCAATCCAATTCTTTCATTGTTCACCTGGGTACAAGAACATGGTCTAAGTTTAAGAGTTTTTTCAGTAATATGAAGTGGCACAGGGTCACTAATGCTGAACAGGATGGAGCATCATTCATCAGAGAGGACCAGAGGACCCAGCAGAGCCACAGAAACAGAGTGAATTGCAGAAGCAGAAAGTCAAAGCCACGAGCACGGACTCATGAGCAGGGTCCCTAGGAAGAGAGGGGGAATATGGAATGGTGGCTGGAGATCTGTGAACCACCAGTGTGACACTGCTGGGATTCAATCTCAGGGGCTCAGAAGAGCAGGATCAAATGTCTGGGGTAGTCCCAGAAGGTCCTTTTCCAGCCTTACATTGCTCCACTTCTATGATGTATCAATCCAAGCATGCTCAACAGAAAAAAGGAAGCTTTAGTACAACTATAGAAGGCATATGTATCAATACCTGGAGAACATCAGAGTCTTTTTTACATCTGAAAATAAAAAGGGAATTTAAACTGAAATGGGACCTGAGAAATTCTACCAAGGTGATGAGGAAACTGAGAGTAACAAATGAGAAGAGATTATTGAATCTTGGCTTATTTAGCTAGGCAGAGAGAAAGGAAAGAATAGGATTACTTTTCACATTACTCAAAGAGTGTATACTAAAGAGAAAGAAGAATGGAGGAGAGGATAAAAATAGTGGTACAATCAGTTCTGGATTTAGAAACTAAACTTTTTAAACATAACCTGCCAAATTCCTTCTTTTGGAAGGAAACTTCAACTAGATTTGGGAAGATGTATGAGGGGATTTCTGCCTTTGTCTTTAGCCTGAGAGGCTGGACTCAGGGATGAGAAGGTGGGTGAGCACTGCTGGCAACTACTTTGGCATGCCTTGCTCATTTGCCCAATGTTAGACTAATTGCCTGAGGTCATAAACCAATTTTACCCATCAGTTCAGGAGGAACTTCTGGGAGAGGGAAAATGCAAAGTTTGAAGAAATAGAGATGAGAATTCTCTACTGGCACTTTATAAACTCACAAAAAAAGCACCCAGAGCAGTAAAACTGGAGTTTGATTTCTCATTTTCTCTGTAAACCTGTAAGATTAGCCCTTGTCTTTGAATGGGGATGCTGAAAAGGCTTTTGTGGCTTGTGGAGGAGGCAATGATCAGGTTGGATAATACCTTCCCTACCCACTGTCTGTGACTGTGGGGTGTTGGTCAGCCTCAGACAGCATTGAGCTCTGGGTGCCTGGTCCCCTGGAAGAGTTGGTTGGGACACTTTGTGCTTGGGTTTTTGCAAGAAGCAGCTGGGGACCCTCGTGTTGCTCAGGAAGAATTGGGTGAAGGTGTGCTAGGCTTGGTGCAGCCTTGGTGATCCATCCTGCCAGCTGGTCTGTAAGTAATTAAAGCATTCAAACAGAGGCCAGTCCCATGACAAACGATGACTTAGACTTTGTAGAGCTCCAGGGGTTTTCTCAAAGGTGTAACTGGCCCCTGCGTCGTTGTCGTTTATAAGACGAGCTCACAGAGGGTAATTGCCAACTTGCATACAATGAAGCACAATAGCAGGAGAAGCACTCAAGACATCAGCCCTTTTCAGGGCATTTACACTTCAGACATGGATTGGAGAGAGAGGTTTTAGTATATTAACAGCCTGGGAAATAACTAGATTTTTTTTTTCCTATAAACACATTGCCAGCTTGAAGAGCTAATGTTTATAGAATTGAACTCCAAACCAATGTACCTCAGGAGCTGAGACCTGAACTGTTGCTCTGGATCACCCTGTTAACCAGCTCCTTCACCGTTCTCTACCTCTCTCTTCTTTCAGGAGTTCAAAAACTGTTCAATGTATCTCTAGGCAGGGTATTTCATAAGGCAAAATAAAAAGACTTTAAAACATAGTCCATTTCTTGCTGAGGTGTGTCTTGCCTTACATAAGTCTAGCAGAACAGCTAGGTGACTGAAATATATTATTAAGAATAATTGCTGGTGATGAGCAATTACAGACTACCTTTTAAAATGTACCCTTGTATGGAAGCAAAAATGTCTGCAAAAATATGGAAAAAATAATGCTTCATAGATTTTTTTTTTAAATTAATGTACTCAGTACCACAGTATAATGCATACCTATGTAATTAAAATGGTATTTCACACTAAAATTGTTGCCTTCTTTGAACCTGCAAAATATCATACTGTATTGCAACAACCACTTACAATAAACATCACACTGGCTCAGTAAGAAACATTTATATGCTAATATCAATGGGTTTAATTCATTCTATTTCAGCTTAGATTGAAAAGATTATTTTTATCAGAATCACAAGCAGATGAACTCGTGGAATATTAAACAAAATTCACAACTGCCAAGAGGGAAAAAAAAAAGAAAAATGTGGAAGCAATAGTATTTTGGAGTGACTTGCTGAAACAGAACTTCTGTGAATAAGTGTATCCATCTTCTGGATGTCCCTGTTGTGCCTGTTATTTTTTTAAATTTCCTATTTCAGATGCTTATATCTACTAAAAAAAAATTTATCCATAAAATTTTCTGTAGATTTGAAATTCTGCAGGCAAGCACTTATCTCAGGAAATATCCATTGCTTTTTAATCCAATCCAGCTGCATTTTGTAGTGCTAATATTTTTAGTGAAGTTTGCTAACTTTGTTTTAAACAGTGCATTCAAAGAAGCAGCATATTAACAAGGAAAGGTTTAAGAACCTCAATGACCTGATGTTTTTCAGTGCTGTGCTTAAATTTAGTCACTGGGCTCATGATTTCAGGTATTATTCCTTCATATTTGCTGGGAGAAACAAGTCTGGATATCTTTCAGAACTTTAGACACAAGCAGTGGCAATATGCAAAATTAGAGTCAAGTCTGAGTGTATTAGAAAAGAATACGTGTGTCTGTGCACAGCACCATTCTACTTCACAGTGATATTTTAATAACATGTTCTGAATTATTTAGTGCTAATGTGGAGAATTTTTGATTGATAAATTTCAAGGTTTAAGTTTTGTAACAGTGTCTGGAGACTCTGAATGCCTGTTTTGCAACATTTTCAAGTAACTCAATTTTTACTGCATCACCTGTTATGGAAATCAGCATTCTTGTGGGCAAGGTGGAATAACCCAGTGCATTTTTTTCTGAAGAGGATGAGGAGAAGCTCACACAAGCCCTGTTTCTACGTATGTGTGGAGTTCAGGGAGTGATCTTCATTTTGGAGCAGGGACAGGAAGTCAAGGCAGTTCCATTTTCAATCAGAATACTTGTTTGCAAAATGAACATGAGTTCTTAGACACGTGTGTGTTCTGCAACATGTAATATAAAGGCTACAAAACCCAAGGCAATGGGCATAAGGGGTATGCAATGCAATGGGTTTGGTTTTGTCAATCAAATCCTCAGACTCTAGGTACTTTTGTACCAGGAGTTGAAGGAAAGCCACAATTGCCAATTTATATTGCTGCCTTCCTTTTCTGACCATTTCATAGCAACCCAGCACCAGTGCTTGTTTACCTAGGATGGATGGAGACTCAGGAAGGCTGAGGGAGGCTGACCCATCTGAGTCACAGTGGTTTTGTCCTCTGAAGTTTGTCCGTCACTGCTCACTCCTTTGCAAGTTTTTCTGCAGCCTGTACCTGACCTACAGAGGCAAAGAAAGGGTCACTGGATCAACAGCTCAGGGCTAATAATAGCTGCTGACTAACCTTGAGAGGCTGTGGTATACACCTACCCTGTATCACTGTGCTGAGCATCCTGCCTGAGAAGCCAGGCAACTTGAAAATAAACAGCTTCTGTCCCTGGCAGCCAGATAATCCTGGAGCTGCAGAGGTTGCTTTGCAGTGGGAGGCCCTGAGGTTTGGTACAGCTGGAGCAGCTACAGGACCCTGAAACAAAAGCTGAGCACTGTGGAGATACAGGATGGGCACTGGGAACTTGTCTGCAACCTGCCAGTAATCTGTGGGTAGGCTCAAGTATTAATTACATCAGAGCACTAAGGATAAAGTAAAAATGTTCAGATTGATGTTTGCCCCAACTTTTTTCTCCTGAGGATGGAGCAGGGCTGTACCTGTCTTGTAAAAGAAGGTGCTGAGCGCATAGTGGTGAATGAAGGCAGACGTGCTGCTGTGACAGCATGTGTGACCACTGCATGCACTGCTGGACTCCCTTTCCTTGCTCACAGCCCCGGCCAGGAGCTGCAGCCATCACTTTTGCAGCCACCAGCAGTGGTACTTGGCCATGATATACCTGGGAACCAGCTTTCTCATGCATCCTCCTGGATTTATGCAAAATATGCCTTTTACATCTCTGCCTGTGCAGCCCTAAAGGAGAGAAAAGAAATCCAGCTCATGGAGGACGCTGGTTTTGATTCTCTTTGTGCAGCTGGAGAAATTCTCACACAGTAAACTCCCCAGCTGGCAAAAAAAAATGTTGAACTGTATCATGTTAATCTCTGTGAAGGCTGGAAGCAGCCACATCTTCACAAACACTTTCTTCTGTATCTGCAAATGAGAGCAGGGAAGACCAAACCCCAAGAACTGCTCTGAATTTTAACTCAGGAAATGCTTAAGCATGTGCCTAAATTTAACTGCTCAGATAATCCTGTGCTTAAACTTGCTGTTTGTGTTGCCTGACTGTGGTCAAAAGGTCCTTGGAACTCTTGATGAATGAGGACCAGACGTGTTGAGGGACCTGAATATAATAGGTTCGATCCTGCTTACCTAGTGCAGTCATGTCACTCCATTCATGGTTTGACTGCTCATATAAATAAAATGAATAGGATCTGACCCAGGCATTGCACTTAGTTGGAAATAATCCCTTTTATGGTTTTTGAGAGCAGTTTCTCAGACTGCTTGTACTTTTTTGGCCTCTGAACAGATGGATTGCTTCCAAACCTTATCACATTCTGATTAAATTGTTGTGTGGGAGTCAACAGGTACATATTAAATAGACTGTGAGATTACCTTCCATCCTGATGGCACACCGTATGTAATTAGAAAAAGAGAAATGAGGCTGGAGGAACACGACGCAAAGCTCTGGCAGGAGCTCAGATGGAACCAGAGGAGTGCATAATGCAGTCTGCAGACCCTTGACCAGAGATTTCAAGGTCTTCACTAAGGATTGATTAAGCTGCATCTTTAATTTTCTTTCTGCCTGTTTCTCATGCAAATTCTGCATGCAGAAGGACTGAGCAGGGGTGGAGTTCTTAATGTGTCCCAAGCAGCAATAAGAAAAAAAAAAAATGCTTTAAATAAATGCAACAGCTGTAAGAGGATTTTGAGCTGGAGGATAAGGAAGTTCTGGAGTCTTAGAATAGGAAGGAACGCCTGTGTTTTACTTGCTGATGATGGTTGTGCTTCCTGTTGTGACCCCACTGCAGTGTTTCATAACACCTTGGGAGCAGCTCAGTCTAACACTGTAATGAGGAACAGGGATTCCCAGTTCCTCCATGCTATCTGCCAGAATTCAAGGTCTCTTTGGTCATGACAAAAATTGCAATAGGAACTGAAGAAAAAAAAAGCAAAATTCCCCACGAGCTGAAGAAAATTTCCAGCTTTGTATTTCCAAGAGCTAGGGTTCATGTACCTCAGTGTAACCTGAGTAACACTCACGTGGTTCCTGAATGGAAATGGCCACACTGATTTTCAAAGGGCTTTGCTAAAAGTCATCTGCACAGCCAGGCTCTGAGCTGCAGTGACTGTCAGACCAGAAAAGCAAGGACAGGATGGGAGGCTGCTGATGGGAAGGCAGCTCTGAACCATCCTGGGGGCTGATGTCTCCTTGTACCACCTCTTCCTGGCTTTCTCTGCCAGAGCAAAGCAGGTAGACTTTGATACATTGTATTCCTGTTTCCTACTCCTCTAATAGGTGAGTGCACTTGAGCTGCGGTGAGTGGAGGTGGGGAAGGGACAGGAAAGAGAAAGAAGGAATTTTTTGGATAAAGAACTTTTATTGACATACACTATGGCTACACGTGCACACAAAATCAAAATATTGGTTCAATTCCTTTTGGACTCATTGATTCAACTTTCCAAACATAAATAGATACCTAATTCCCTGCCTAGGCTTTTATACTAACTGGGCAGGAGGAAGGAACTTCAGTCTAAAGACCTGCAGCTCTGCAAGAGGCATGTGGGTAGGAACATAATATTTGCACTTTGATAAGGCATAATAACTTACTGCAGTTTAAATTCACAGCATTTTAAAGTAAATCTAGTTAGGTTGTGTTCGCTAGCAATACACCCACACAACAAATACTATGGTAAGTGGCAATGAGATAAAATCTGGAAAGGCAGCTGTGAAGCAAAATAAAATGTCTCTAGGGATAGGCAGCCCATAAGTCATATGAACAGTTTTGAATCATCTTATCACTGGAGACACATCTTGGATGGCTATACTTTTTTCTACAACACCAGTGAGACAAACAGCATAGATAGAAAATTGTAAGCTAGTGTCCACTAAGGAGACAATAAGAGATGTCCAAAGAAACTGAGAAAAAATTGGTGGAATAAAAAAATTTTAGACTACAGCTTGTGATGTTTACCAATGTATTTGCTCCATTGAAAATCTGGATTTGACCAGAGAAGTGCTGTTTGTCTTGTGTACCTAAATTCCTAAGCAGAACAGAACAAACTTTTATTTTCACAGCACAGTAATTTCATAAGTAATAGGTCACGGTCTCCAGCATTTATCAGATCTTAGCCCTTCCCTTCTTTCTGTTTTCTCTTATTCTCTTTCACCTTGTTTTGTTTGTTTTGTTTTAGGAAATGTGAATTTTGTTCCATGACTAAAACAAAACCATTCTTAGATGAGATTTACCTGCCTGTACCTAACAGACCTTTTCTGATCAAAGTTATACTGAAAGGAGTCCTCTGCAGTAATTGTTCAGTTTGCAAGAAAAGTGTATTTCTCCATAGACTACCAATAAAATTTAACCAGAAGAAATCCTGACCTTCTCCACTTTATATGCTGTGAAAAATCTTTAAGAAACTGCATGGAAGATGGAAACCATCCACTGATTTGGTTTTTGGCAGCTTGTGGTATACAGGTTTCCCAGGGCTACTCCATCCACCTTTTCCTGACCTGGATGGACAAGATGCCATGATCAAGACCTACATCAAAATTACCAGCCCCTGCCAGGGGCTGAGTAGTTATGGGTTTGTGCACAGCAGAGAGTCTTTCCATGCTGAAACTGAAGCAGCATTTTATCCCTTCTTGGTGACTCTGGATGGATCCCAGCTAGCTGGAGGGGCAGGGTAGTGTGGCACAAGAACAACAGATGTGTCTCATGGCCAAGCTCAGGTGCAGAACACCCCACCTCCCACCTTCCTTCTGCTGTGCTGTGGCCATTTAATGTCACCAGTGTGTCGCTGAGTGCTTGGGACAGCATGGGTGATGTTTATAATGCAGGTGTAGATAACATGCTGCAATGATATCTACTGCTTTCAAAGCCACTCTATCTAAGGGGAAAAACCACTGAGATTATAAAATATACTGCTTTGCATGGACAAATAAAAGCAGCCAAAGTAGGCTTTTGATCTCATTTATACCTTCCATCCAAACTTATTAGATGAACTAGAAATTTTAAAAGAAATAGTCTAAACATGGATAAGAAATCAAGACAAAAACTCACTTTCATTTCAGGTGAAGATTTGAAAGCAGACAGCATGATCACTTGATGTATCTTGAGAGCAGAGCCAGAAGTAGGATTTTACCTATTAAGCTGAAAGGAACTCGGAAATCTGCCTTCAAAATTTTGGGCATGTTAACTGCATCTACTCTAAATTTGAAGGGGAAACATTAATGTAAGAATTTTGAGTCTGAGAACCAGGGCTTGACTGGGAAAGTACAACTATATTGTAGGGTTAAACTCTCATTAACCTCATTTAGCCGTTATACCTTTCTAGTAATGGAAAAAGTAGAGAAAGAGAAATTTAAACAAGATGAAAATTCAGAGAGTAAAGTTTAGAAAAGCCATAAGAACATGAAGAGAAAAATTATTAGAGAGTTTCTGTGATGAGAAAAATCCAGTGAGGAGCTAGAAAGGAAGGACAGAGATAGTAAAATGTGCAAACAGTCCTACTGTACCTACTAGGCCGCAGAGAGTAAAATTCCTTCAAAGAGGAAAGGTAATATCTTGGCTTATCTCAGTCTCTTTTTCAAACTGAGTATGCGTTATTTTACAGTTATTCAGTTCCTGGCATAGACTGAGAGAAGTTAAAAATTAATGATTTATGGGAAGTATGGTGCTTATGGCAGAGAGTGCCAACGCCAGCCCTGTACCAAAGGACCAAGCATCTCCACCTGAATTTGTCCTAGCACTGGCTTACAGCAGCAGGAGGGTCTCAAAGCCCTACAAGTCTTGCCCCACATAGACAGATCCATTCCACCTCCAATAGGAGCAGCACATAGAGAGACAGGGACACTGTCCAGCTGAATGGTGGTGCTTTGATTTAGTGCTTCTCTTGCAACTTCTGCCATCAGGACTTCTGTGATGGCTTAGCTGTGACTGAAACTGTGGGAGGGGATCTGCTTGGGTGAATGAGAGTACAGGTGACATCTCTGCTTCCCCAAGGTGAATGTTGCCAGGTAAATGGCATCTAAAAATGGCATGGGCTTGTTGAAAGCTGGCATAGATACTACAGTCTTGCACTGCAGTCTGCAGTGAACCCCGACATTTAATGCTGAATCTGTCCATAAAAAGTTTCCAAATGCTTCCCAGCTGGGCAGTGTGTAAGAGGCATTGCCCCCAGAACAAATATATCAACAAGCCTGTACAGCTGCTTGACAAATGGGCTGCTCTGTGGTTTTCTGCTAGCTCAGGTGGTTTTCTTAAAGGGATTACCTCCAATGTCTGCAACAAAGGATCCCTCATCCCCTTCTACAAAAGATATAAAAAAGTCTCAATCAAAACTACTGGAAACCCATTTGTCAAAGTAGCTTTGAAATGTTACAGGTTCACCATCTTCTTCTGCATGTATATAAAATGGGTGTGATATAAGTTTTAGAAAACCTGAGAGTGGGAGTTGCACGTATATAGTTAAAAGAAAGAAAGAAAAAGAAACTGAGAAGAAGAAAGTAAAACAATGGAGTAAATGCTTCCTGGCAAAGACCAGCAGAAGAATGTAGCTGCTGAAAGAAGAAACTGTCTTTGATTAACTTTTACATGCAGTGTGCACTCGTGATTATTTTCATTTGGGTCTCATTGCAGCAAATGCATAAGAAGTCCCTGATTAATGTGATTGCCTTAAAATATTTTATTTCTAACAGCCTCCAAATATAAATCTACCTATTCAGGACATCTGAATGTCGGTTGTCTTCCTGTCCTTCCCATAAGTACCTCGTGGAGGCTGTTTTCTCCAGCATGGGGAGACGAGACGAGACGAGACGAGACGAGACGAGACGAGACGAGACGA
>JANPWX010000044.1:3012638-3058083 GCA_024734555.1 Trochalopteron elliotii | reverse complement strand
GATGAGTTCACAGCAAACCTGTCCCCATCTTAGCAACCAGGGCTGTGAGGATGCTAAAAGTGCTGAGTGGAGTGCTGGAGCTCAGACTCTGGCTAGAGCAGTGGGAGATTTTTGGAGCACAAGTGACAAGACAGTTCAGGATTTATGTTACAGAAAGGGCTGTGGTTGCACCTGGCTCCTGCAATGAAATGCTGACCATTTTCAGAAGCTCTGTGACTGACTGTATTAAGCATGGAAGATTTAACTGGAAGATTTGTCTGGCTGGCTGCTAACTGATAGAACAGAGAATTTGCATTCCAATCTTTGATTATTGATTAGGCTTGGATGGCAACCTGTTCAACCAGGTTAGCAGCAAGGCACTTCTAGGCATGGTCAGCGTTGCATCTCTAGGAATGGAGGAATTTAAACCAGTAAGTATAAGGGAAAATTCCCAAAGAGTCAGAGTCAGTGATTTATTTTTTGGTGGGTTTTTTTTGTTTGTTTGTTTTGGTTTTCTTTTCCAGTTTAATTTTATGTGTAGGTCCCTATATCCTCCCTAAATCCTCAATGTATTTCTTCAAAAATGGTCATTGACCAGTAAAGTTTTTTGTCCTGACAGTTGCATTAAAAATTGTATTTAATACATATCAGAATTGGGATCTGAAACTCACTTGTATGAGTTTCTCCTCTTAGCTGGGAGCAACTGAACTGAGATGCAGCAAGTCTCCAACCACAGTATTTCCCAGCAAGATGAAATAATCATGATTTTGAGCCAGAACTGAGATTATATGCGATTGGGTCCTGATGTCCTACTTTTGTCTGCCAGCAGAATCCTTTCTTTTTACAGCCTCTGTTATGCAGGTGGATAAAAGGCCTTTTTTTATGGTAACTGTTGTCACAGACATGGGGGAAGTACTGATTGAGGCCCAAAGCTACAGTGCTAGGACTCTAGCAGTGGTGCACATCATGCAACCCAGCTGCATTATTTGTCAGGAACGTGCTTCTGGGAGGCTCATCTGTTAGTTGTATGGTGGACAGAAAAGTAATTATATCAAAAGATTTAGTGTTACAGAGAGGAATGCATGCAGGGACTAAGAAAAAAACTTGGTGTAGATGCAAAGGGCAGTATATACATTTTGGAGGATGGAGAGGCAGGAACAGGACCATTAACAAGAGGAGATGCTGTCTTTTCACAACAGATAGCCGATATGAAGGCCCTTGATGGCTTCATCTGAGACTGAAGCACCAATACAAGCCTTTTAGTGTGCAGTCTCTTGAGACCTCTTGTTGAACACTTACATTTTCTTTGCATCATCATGCTTGAGATACATTAAGGTTTATTGAATGTGCAGGATGTTCGCACACTGTGATGACAGCAGAGCAGGTCATTAAGTGGCTGGTGGTGGATCTCCAAAACAAGGAGTGGCAAAGTGGCAGAGAACTGGGCATTACTGCCCTGGAACTAAATGATACACAAGGAAGATGCTCTTCAGATGAGTATGATGTGAAATGAAAACAAATGAAAGGTTTTTCAGCTCTGACCAGTTATTTCTTGCTTGCTTTCAGAGTACAATACCAGCATTGTGTGGTACCATGCAAACAGTAAGCAAGCTCTGCAGTTTGTGTCAGTAGAGCCCATGAGAAGTCAGATCTCCACAATGAATATCTGTGTGTGTGTTTGTATTCCTCAAGAGGGGAATGATCCCCATCAGTTGCTGCAGGCAGGCTTGTAGGCAGTGCTCTGGAGGCAATGGAGGGATTAGCTCTCTGGCATCTCCTCACCTTGACAATAGAATTTAGCCTGGAACAACTTCTTGGGTGTAATCTGTTTAAAAAGAGAAAAGGCAGATGCTTTATTTATACCAAGAAATTTTGTACTTAAACTATGCTTCCAAGTGAAATGTGCCCTCGAGGAATCTCTCTAGTGATGTCAGATGTTCACATGCCTTGCTTCTACAGAGGTGGTGAAAAAGGAGTAGAAAAAGCCAAAACAATTGGGATCCTTCCCCCTCACACCACTGTTATTACTGCCCAGAGAGCACTACGTTTGTCTATTCTCCCTAAAGCACTGGTTCATGGCACTCTTCACATGAGCAGTGAATTTCCATAAGTGAGTAGTGACCTACATTCAAGGCAGAAGCCTTGCTGCTTGCTTTTGGGAGTGTGCCCTGGCGGCCTTCCAGATCAAGCCTGAGATCCTCAGCATTTCATTTCCTGGCTCATCCCTGTCGGGTTTTCTGAGGACTGGGTTCTCTGCAGAACATCTGCACGGAAAGGTCACTGCAAAAAGAAGGTTGGAATGAATTTTTGTGGTAGCCTTAAACATTACTCTGACAGAAGTTATAAAAATATAGCCTATGATGAGCACAAATCAATAGGCAGTTAAGAAGGCATCAGCCTGGTTAAAATCTGGGCTTGTAAAAATGAGGACTGTGATTCAGTCATAAAGTATTTTTTTCAAAGTTTGTCAAAATCTTACCATTAAATGAGTTCCTGAATTAGAAGTTTGGGCTTTGCCATCAATGCTTTGCCCTGCTGTGTACCTTATCACTGACAGGAGAGGCTACTACCTGCGAAGTGGTGTAAGAGTACGAAATAGAGTAACAAACCTTTTGTGTGGACAAAACAAGTGTGTAATCTGAGTGCATGATTAATTTTTTAACATATTACACAGCAAACTGGCTGTGAACTTCCTATTTCTGGTTTGGGGTTTATTCTGCAAGTAAAGCAGTTGTTGGAAGTGCTGCAGGGAGCTATGGTAGGAGCATATGAATCACTGGCATCTTTCTGCTCTAAGTGTGGCTGTCTCAGTGGTGAGGTGGCACTGAGACCAGACAGACCAAAACCAAAGCAGAAATTAAATTAGTTGAATCTGCTCAGAGATAACCATTTCTAGAGAAATTTAGACCAGCTGTTCCTTTGGATTCACACAGTACGACTAGACAAATACTTCAGAATAAGCAGCACTGGCCTCATTAACATCCTCTACAGCTATGAGAGTAATTGAATATTAGGAAGTGTTGCTTCTGCTCACTCAGAGAGTTCCCTCTTCCAAGTTATCTCTCACTGATGTGAAAATGTGCAAGGGCTATAGGAGCACATTCCTGTCTGCTCCAGCCTATCACACTACATAACCACACAGAGAAAGGCAAACAAATACAAAGATCAAATCAAACTACCCACAAGGAAAATCTCCAAACTTACAGCCCAAATACTGAAAATTCTGAAAATCCTGAAAATTTGCAAACCAAGGGGAACTTTTCTTGGCTAGTGAACAAGTAGGAAAAATATGGGAATGAGTCATTGGGGTCAGGGCTAGTTCAGACTTCAGATCAACTGGAGTTTGTTTCAGGCAACTGACTTTTTTCTGTGACACAGACAGAGGAAAGGCTGACAAGGCAGAATGAAAATAACAAGTGACCGTGACTCCACAAGGCTCTTCTTTCCCAGTAAGCTGGCTAATTGATGGGAGGCTACTTACTGTGTGGAAGGGCTATGCTATGCTTTTTTCAGTTTCTTAACTTCAGCCAAATGTAGTAACCATACCAGAATCTACTTCGGCATAAAAATAGATCAGGAGTAATCACCTGATAATAGATCATCACCAGCAATGGAAAGCTTTGAGATTTTGCACGTTTTGACCCCAGGCTGTTTCTCTTAGCCAGGAGGGATTTGCCACTCTCCTTTGCAGTAACCTCATTTTCCAGAGTGCCTCATTTAGTATGGCTCTGCCTGACCAAGGGGAGTAGAGCAGGGCTGTTCCTGTGGCAGCTGGCAGAGCTGTGTCCTTAACTACAGTCATGAGAGAGACCTCTGCTCTGGGTTTGGGCCAGGGAATGGTACAGGGCCTGAGTGCGTTATGGCTGAGAAATGCTGACCCAGTGTGACTGGGGCTGGTGTTCAGTTTCCCTTCAAAACACCCCCTCTTTCACTTCCATTTCTGCTTTTGTGCCTGCAGTGCACAGCTCTGTTTTACTTATTTCTCTGTCTTGCCCTGTCTGCTTCTCGTTTTCTTTCTTCTCCATCAAGTCTTTTCTTTGCTTGTTCTGTCTTCTCATTCTTGTTCAGTGTGTGTTTCCCCTCTGGTTTTCTGCAAAAATTGCTGCTCCCACCCTCCATGATCAGCTCTCAGTGATCCTCACCCTCCTGGAACACTGAACAATGTTAGGAGATCCACCAGGGCAACAAACCTGATGGATGAACTTAATCCTGTATAGTTCTCTGGTTGTTGTGCTACAGAAAAGTCTGTTTTGTGCATGAAGATCTAAGGCTTGCCAACCATGCTTTACCTGGAGGAATGTAGCAGCCAAACCTACGTCATACTAACACTAGCTTTTAGTCCAAATACTAAATTTGAACTAAATTAAACTTAAACACAAGCTGCTAGGTCCAAAGCTGAACCAGGATTTTAATTTGCAAAACCAAACAAAAGTGCATAACTGCATTGTTCAGTGTAGAATTCAGTGTTCTCATTTTTGATGAAAAAGCATAGGACACTGAAAAACAACACTCTGCCACCAGGCACTTCATGAAGCAAGATAAAGACAAATAATATTGGGCTACATTCTTTTCCTAATTGCTTGGGGAAATAACCTAAAACAAATTTGGGTGCTAAAAATATTTGCAATGATAAAAATGTCAAGCAATTTTCAGTTTAAAAAAAAATGCCAATACTCTGAAATTTTACTATTTCCTCAGTGCTTAGAAGAGAGTCTGCTGGGGCTCCATCTCTCCTCCTGGTAATGTGAGAGTAAAAGTTCTTCTGAAAAAAACCAACTTGTGTCCTCTCTCACCATTCAAGAGATGTTTCTCCTTTTAAAGCAAAAGAGCATCTTTTACTGATTGCTGTAAATTCAGAAGTCATGTGTTTGTATCAGCAACCCACACCTTGCCATAATTAAACCTTCTGCTTCCTTCCTATCCAGCCTGCTGGACTGAAACACAACTCTAACATTGGCATCCCTTCATCACATTTGTATAAACTGCAAAAATACCCACTAAACTGAGAGCAGGCATTATATATTGTTAATAAATATAGACCACACTAGGACGTCAATAGAAAACTCATCTGAGAATATTCCTTATAATAACTCTTCCTTGAATGTACTTTGGTTTTTTAAAGAAAAAATCAAATTGCCACCTTGATTTCTTTTAGGTTGTGGTTCTTTTTTAATCAAACCCAAAAACCCAGTCAGAGTGAAGAAATATGAGATAGATCCTCAAAATAGAGAGTGTAGAATAAATTTCAAATGGATGAGGGAAAATACATCTCACCTTTGTTTCTATTCTTTCTTCCCTGGTCTTTGTGGCCCCTTTCCCCCTTATTAGCCATACGATGAAGTACCAGAAGGAGGACATGAGGAAAGCTCAGGTTTTGTGTGGTACCTCCCCTGTGAGATGGCATGACAGGCTGAGATGGGGGTCACAAAAGCTGTATCTATCTACCACTGCTGAAGCAGGCCCATGGGGACTTGCCCAGGGGACGAGGCAGCTGATGGGATCAGGTGAGAGTGCAGAGAGTTCCTGCCAGCAGCAGGGATGCATGGCACATGGGCCAGGGCACCAGGCTGAGCTGGAGGCAGCCTCACTATGAAAAAGTTGGTGATGGAAGGAGTTTAAAATGTTATCTTTATTATAGACCTGATTGTTACTGAGGAACATTGTGAATTTTTATCCCCTTATCTAATCACTCCAAATGAGTTGTACAGTCTGAAGATAACAAAGGGCGAAGATTGCATGGTGCAAATCCGTATTACTTCTGAAATGGAGATTCACTCTTCCTCATTTTCTCCCCTCTCCTTTGCCAGAAGTCTGACTGCAGGGTGCAAAGATAACTCTTTTTGGTATGGTGAACATTTCACTTGTTCCATTCTGTGGGGAAGCAAGGCACCCAGCGCAGGCAGCCCACAACTCTCAGCAGTGGCTTGGGTGCGCCAAGTCAGCTGGCTTGCAAAACTCTACGCATATAAAAAATGACAATCTTATTCTGAACAGTCTCTCTTCTTGCATCCACAGGGAGTGTATTACAGACAGAATGAGTGTGTACTTCTTTTTTTTTTTTTTTTTTTGTATTCTCAATAATTCAGTAACTACTCCGTTTGTTTAAGGAGATTGAAGTTCTAAACTTGTTCAAAAAACCAAAAGTAACAGTATCTTTTCCACAACTTTCTTGCCTACTCCTTTGTTCAATTCAGTAACCTGGCTTAAACACTGTGATAATGGTTTGATTGCCTACACACTACCTGTTGATGCTTTAAAAAACCACATCCTTCTTGGGTTTCCTGGATCTGCTTCTCAGTAGCCTAAGTCATGGCCTCAGAAAAAGAAAGGGAGGTTGTTTCTTTCTTTTATAAAAGGCTTATTATGTTAGGAGCTGGGCAATTCTCAGGGACTCAAGAGGTCAAGGATATGTGAGAGCAGCAATGCAGGGTCTTGCCACTAACAGTTTGCTTGGATCCTGCTTCTCAGACAGAACTGCAATTTTGTTTGTGTCTGACTGACATATACATCTGACATACAAAGCCAGGATTTGTGCATGCACATACATCCTGTTGCACGAGAAAATGTGAAATTTGCTCGGACATAAGATTTATACCACATGCAATGACTGAATTTCTACACTATGATAAAGCTAGGTTTACATATGATTTTCCTTAGTGCTTTGCAGACTAGAAAGATAAAACAATATGGTTTGAAAGACTTCAGAGCAGGAAATTTGAGGCCTAAGGGTTTAAGAATCACAATTGTACACAAAAAGCCAACAAATGTGTGTGGGTGGGAGGGTTTTTTATGCAAAATCATGATCAATAAGAGCAGAGTGATGGCTGGGGTGCAAGAAGGGGGTTACATTGCAAAGAACTGGGATAAGTGAGACAGCAATAGCTGCAGTCATTATAAATCAGTTCAGATTTTAATCATCACTGTATACCACAAGAAGGAGGCTGTTTGTCTCTTGTTTCTCCCTCCCAAACTGCCACAAGCTGCCCTACCCTTCTACTTTAGGGGCACAGCCCCTGCAGCCTCTTCTTTGTCAGATTTCACCACGGACTTATTTTTTCCTGGCATAGCATTTTGTCTACATACCACAATTTGCATCCTAGTGTGACTAAACAAGCAAGTGCTGCACATCTTCTCTACCAGAACCTCATCTGGTCTATGCCAGGCCCACCAGATCCCCCATGCCTCCCCTCAGATTTTGAGTGTATTCACTACAGTATCCACTGCTCTCTAGTAGCCGCTCTAATGCAGCTCTTTAAATGGAACTTTAAAAACCTTTGCTGTGTTGCCTACAAAAATCTGAACTACAACAAGGAAGTGATACCTTCAGCTTACTGTGCTGTGCAGTGTTGCCTCCTTTGCTCTCTTACTTGATCATCCATGTCCATCTTCTTCACAGCTACTACTTAATGGGACCAAGAAAGGCCTTTAGTAAACTCTCTGGTTGGAGCCATGCATAGCAGAAACCACAGATGAAGTTGCTGGGCATTACATCCATTGAACCTCTCAGAAGAAGAAATATAAAATCCAATACCAAGAAATATTTGGGCTGGTCTGTCCTGATTGATCTGTTGAAATAAGCAGTGTCACAGCTGTTCTGGCTCTTCACAGTTGACTCAGAACTTATTGCCAGAGTGCTCCTGTCCTATATGCACAGGTAAAAATGCAAAGTATGCAAGTATGACCCATGTTACAGGTTAGCATTTATTCAGGAGTCAGTGAATACTCTTTAGATTTCTCTTGTGATAATGAAATAATGAGAGGTGAGAGACTGGGAGAGCATGCAGGGGAAAGAGTTTAGACTCTTGGCCCAGCTTCCTTGTTTCCTTCCCAATCTGTAAAGTTGTTTTCTTACTCTCACAGAAACAGCTTCTGTTTTGTGTAATGCAGCTACACATCTTCCTGGGGTGTGACATGTACATGTTCAAAACCTCCTGGTGAGAGTAAGCAGAAAAAAGCTTGAGAGAGCCTGCTCCTCTCAGCCAGCTGGACGTCATGCAGGTACTGTGGGGGTAAAGCCTGGTGCATTTTCCATGGTGAGTTTTTGCTCCCCTGCTAACAAAGGATTTGCACCATCTTCTCTGCTAGAAGCAGAGTGTTGTGTTTGCAAATGAGAAATCCTCCTCTTCCCTTTTCTCATCTATTATCAGTGATCTCTGGTGTGAACAAAGCGAAAGAAACCCCATAGAATAAAAAGCACTGAAAATGCTACTTTAGGCCACAGAAGTATTTTGCAGTTCCTGACTGTCAAGTTCACAGCCAGGACACAATCTGTATTTGCGGCCAGCCCTCATCACTTCCTCAGCAGCTGCCCAGACACTTCTGGGCACGCTGGGACACGTAGGGGACAAACCCACACCGTGCAGGGCTCTGCAGAGGTGCTCAGGAGGCAACAGGAGCAGGCTGGATGGTTAGCATCTACATGCTCCTTCACTGGAGATCCTGGGAGGACTTTCCCGGGGGTTTAGACGAGGAAGGGGCTGAGAACCAGAGGTGGCAGGAGGAGAAGGAGGTGCTGAGAACTGGAGACAGAGCAGGCAGCTGCCCTCAAAAGACAGAAGCAGTGATGCCAGTGAGTGGAGCTTGCTGAAGGATGTCTTATCTACTTTTTCAGGAACTGACAGTGATTTCAACAGCAGTTTTGACCAAGGTTGATCAGTTACTTCCAGCACAACCCTGGCTTTTGGCTCTGCAGCTAACTCAGCTAATGTCTATAGAGAGCACATACGCTGCAAAGACACTGTGGCACAGAGCAGATAATGCCATAAAGAGGGTGCTACAAGTGCTGGAACAGGAAACCTTAGTTCCTTCTCCTTGTCTTTAGGTACACTGGCCTCAATGTAACTCAGTTAATACATAGAACTGCATGGAGCTGGTGTACTTGGACTCTTGTATCCCTGCACAATGCTTCTCTGGATGACCAGTATGCTGTGGGTGGGAGACATGGAGGGGCAAGATTGCAGGATAAACAATGTTTAGGATTGCCCAAACAGCACAAGGGAACATGGAAACTAAGTTCCCAGACCACCTTCCTTTATCTTTCTCCAGCCTGCTTAAGGACAGCAGTAACACTCCTGCAAGAAGCAGTGTCAGATATGCTGTTCTCTACTGGAACTGGAGATGATTGCAGACCTACAATGACCTTATTTACAAATTTTTTCAAAGTATTTCTTTCTGGATCTTCTTGTCAGCCATTTAAATGCCCACTCCCTGGGTTGATTTAGTGAGGTATTCAGCCAGTCCTCCTGGGAACAAAGCAGCATTTTGCATTCAAGCCAGAATTCCTTCTTCTACCATCATCACCCCAGGATTACTTCACAGCCAACCAAAGACAAAAGCCTGTGACAAAAGTGATGACAGCAGTTTCTCAGGCTAACATGTCCCAGGGGCTCCTCAGCTGGGTACCAGCTTTCCTGTGCAGTGGGGAGTGAAGGGGCTTTCTCCCGTAGGGTAATCCAGAGCCTGGGGCATCCCAGAGGGTGTTTATGTTGCTGAAACACAGAGTGGAGCTGGGGATTTCAGTGACTACAGTGCTGGGAGGGCAGTGGTCTTGGCTGACTGCTCTCTTCAAGAGCAATTAGTCAGCACCACCAAGTGCGTGTGCCCCACCCTGCATGCACTGCCAAGGATCCATTCCAGAAGGGATGAAATGTATCTGACAACACCACTGCAGCTGTGAGTCTGCTACACTTCTGTGTGGAGAGCCCTCTTGCTAAGTACCACTAGGAGAGTAATTTACTTGCTGCTGCTATGTCAAAAAACATCATCTGTGCTGTGGCCCCTGCAAATTCATCCTGAGCACTTTCCTTCAGCTTTGCTCTCAGATAATATTTTCCAAGCGCAAGAGGTCTTGCTTCATTCCCTGTATTCCACAGAAATAAAATATAAACAAAAGCATGATATAAACATGTGGGTCTCCTTGTAAAGCTCCATTAACCAATGCTCCTTCAGGGCTGGATAAATCACCCTGAGCAGAGATGTTTCTAAGCACACACTGTATGTGCTTTAGAGAAAAATAGGAAATACCTGTGCTTCAGTCTTATGACAGTCGTGCTTGAATCAAAGCAGATGATTCGTAGCCAGGGTCAGGTTCACAAGAAAGGGCGAGGTTGCCAGAAAATCAAAATGATAAAGCTTCCTGTTTTTAGAGATAGATTTCAACAGTGATTATTGCTGCCTCAGAGAAGGAAATGGATGCCTGCTAGCTGAAAAGTACCTCACTATCTCTCCTGGCATTTGTGTGCCAAAAAGTCACAAACAACAAGTCAATTGTGCTGAAAATGAATGGAGGCTTCCTTTTGGAGTTTTCATCTACAGTAAAATTACTACACACTGCAAAATTAAGGCTGCTCTTTTTTTTGCTGTTATGCAAACTTTAGTCTTTCTCCTAGGCAACACAGAGTGCCCTTAAGAGCTAGAAGTGCTCCATGTCTTATGACTTTCTTTTCCTTATATACACAATGATTAAAACAAAAGACAGCTGTTAATTTCAGGAAAAAGCCACCATGCAATAAATCTTTTGTGCTGCACCATAATAATAATACTCCTCTTCAGACAGACACAATTGAACGTAAGAGCTGTCTACATTTGGTGCTACTTACTATAAGAAGGTATCCTTTTATTTCCAAATATAAGGCAAAGTTGGTTGCACATCACAGAGCTGCTGATCATAATACATACAGGAAGTGAAATCTAATTTTTTCTTCTTAAGTGACACTTCACCAAAGGCATGCCGTGCTTTCTGTGCCATAGGAATAATATAATTTCATATAATCATGGAATGCCTTGGGCTAGAAAGGAATATAAAGATCATTTAATTGTAACTCCCCCTGCCAGGAGCAGGGATGTTGCTCACTAAACCAAGTTGATCCAAGCTCCATCCAACCTGGCCTGGAACATTTCCTGAAATAAGTACCCACTGATTATTTTTCAGCATTGTCACCATGTGCTTTTGTGACACAGGTGGCAGATTTCTGTGTTTTCACAGTTTGCTGTGAATTGCATTAAGTCAGTTGACCGGAAGGGTCTGAATCATCTCTTTGCCACAAAGGCTCACCTTGTCAGAGCTGAGAGAAGCAAGGCAGGAAGAGGCAAAGCACTGAGTGTCCTCCTGGTTATGCATCCCAGAAACCAGTGTACTTTACTCCAGATGGGAAGGGGCAAAAGGAAGCTTGAATATCATCAGGCCCTCTTCTCCCTGGGTGTGATGAACATATAGTTTGATTCAGTGCCCAAGGAACACTGGAGATGGGGCCTTTCCCACAGCCAGGCTGTGATGTAAAGTCCAGGCTTGTCCTTCCTGAGGACTTAACCTGCACTTGTGTTTTGTTTTTGAAGGGTAGTCACAAAACTGAGTGGGCACCTGTCTTTGGAATAAAGTTGGGTTTCATTCAGTCTGTGCTGGTTCTGACCAGATCAGGGTCAATTCATAATGAATTAGAACAGTTATAATAAAATCATCTTGTTGCAAAGTGAGACACCCACCATGGGACATGGTACCACCAGAAGCTGTAGAAGTATTTCTTCAGTCAGTGTCTCCCCATATGAAGAGCATTTCCTGCTTGTGTCTTCAGGACTCAGGGTCACTTGAACACCCAAAGCATCATTAAGTGTCCCCCCAGCTGCAGCAGAGCACACATCCTCACAGGGCTATAGCACCACAGAAACAGATCCATAAGACAAGCTGATGGGCTGTTGACAAATGATGAGGCCTGGATAAACACATTGAGGCAGGAGCATTCAGATTTCCATTGCAATACTTTGATACAGACTCTAAAATTATCAGATGCAAAGGGGATCCTGCCTGAATGCATTAGCTCCTCGACAAAACAACCTCTGCTTTTGTTTTGAATCACTCTGAAAAACGCGGTAAGCACAGAATTCACATAGGTAAAAAACACTGAGTCAGCCTGCCTGGTTTAATAATTTCTCAGGCTCTGCAGGTAAGCTCCATTAATATCTCTGTGGATTTTGAGGGAGATAAGATTTTATGTGCCAGGTGTTGTAGAGGATTTAGTGATCCTCTTGATTTCAGCAGTGATACAGAAGGTGGTACGAACAATTCTTTGTTGAGTCCCTCCTACTCGTCTCTGTTTTTGGAGGCTGAATATAAGTTCAGTGTCACCTTGAATCTATTTTTTTCAGGGTATTTGTTGTACAAGTAGGTAGGTAACTGGATACAATGAAGGTACAAAGAAAGTAATTTGCATAGATTTGATATTTTAGAAACAAGAGTACTTATGAAATGGTGTGGGAATTCAGGGCCATGGTTCATCTTCTGGAGTCAGTTCTGAAATTCAGATTTGGAGCCAGGTGCACTTTTCAGACCATTTGCTAGGTTTAGCCCATGGGAAATATGGTAATTGATAAAACCTTTTATAAAACATAACAAGAAATCCCAAAAGGACTTTTTCAGGTTTATTTGCTTTTTGAAAAACGTCTTCAGATTGAGAGAACTCAGATTGGCTTATGAAAAGTTTCTCTGCATTTAGAACTTATTCCAAATAAAAGCTTGTGCAAGGAAGACAAAGTATAGCTGGAATATTTGCTGCTATTGGAGAAATTCTGGGATTATGAAGTGGGCCATTTCAAGGAAATGTGTTTTATGTTGGGAATGGATGTGTGGCCAGATGTCCTAAGGACTGTGGGAAATATTAAGGTAGTTTAAAGCAACCTGTTCAAATCCCACAAGGAATTCAGCAGCTATTTATGAGCATGCTTATAGTGCTAAGTAAAAGTAAAGCAGGGAGGACACACAAGACTGCATCCTTCTCACTTGCCTTGTCCAATTGCTAACTCACATCCAAACCTGATTTGGTCCATTGCCAACAAAAGAAATTTCTTCAGGAGTGGAACATGAGACTTGGCTTGGTGTTGAGAGACAAGCCCCTGGACTTCCTTTATGCAGTCATAAAGCCACAGATCTCAACCAACTTGCAAAACTCATCCAGTCCCACATAACCTAATCATATTTAAACAAAGAAACAAAATAATGTCAATTTAGAACACTTAAAACTATCAGTAAAACTACAGTTTCATCATACAGGGAGCTGGTCTCTTTAGCTGAGTACCATCCAGCTGGTCCATGCTGCAGAGAACTGATCTGGTAGAAACGCCAGATTATTCTGGAGAAGATGACCTCCATAAGGATGAGATGTCATTGATATATTCTCTTCAACCTCAACTATTTTGTGATTTAAATATCTGTGAAAATCTCTTTGTCCCACAAAACTTTATACCCTGTGGTATATGCTTGTCCATGCAATTTTAATTCTGCCCCAACAATTTCTGTTTTACAGCTGGAATAGCACGAACATAAAACCAAAACAATCAGGTGAACACCTTGCTAGGGACCATGTTTTATTCAACATAAATGCCATTTTATACCCAGACTATGTCCAAATCACACCTAACTGCTGGTATATATTTCTGATATCATCACAGGATCATGTTCAACAGTCAAATGGGAGCTGTAACTTTTCCTGACAAAGTTAGTCAAGGTCCCAAAACAAAGCAGACAGCCTGCTTATTCTTACAAAATATCTTTGTTTTTTAGCTATGAGCCAGTAAACTGGATTTTCTGCTGTGCTCAGCACCGAATTTAACTAAACTGAGAGTCTTCCCATTGCTGCTGCTTTCTGGCCACTGGACTCCAAGAACCTTTAGCTGTGTTCTGATGAGGTGGACTGAGGGATGGTATATTCAAGACACAAAATTGTTTCCTCTAAACTCGTGGCCATGAATAGACGTGTGGACACACCAGGACACAGTTGGGCACCAGATTGTAGGAACATCCGTGGACAGCAGGGAGAGAGAACTCTGCAAACCTGAGATACTTTTGAGAGAACATGTGGTTTTATTGCAAGAGTCGTGGGTAAAAAGGGCCTTGCCTTCAGCCACCAGCCACGGCTGAGGGGAAGTCCCAAAGAGAGAGAAAATGCAAGAGAGTAGGGGTAAGCGGAGTAAAGTAGGAGCAGTGAGGTGAAAAGTAAGAGGTGAGCCAAGTAAGAGAGGTAAAGTAAGACAGTGAGAACTTTGTTACAATACATTATATCTCCTTATGTGTTGAATATTCTAATTTACAGTGACCAACCCGCATGAGATACAAAACCTACAGACTTTCCATAGAGCCTATAAGAACTGCTATATTATCATATCACTCTGTATTCTAAACTCTAAAGACTATCTTCTTATCTATCTTCTCCCTGATACCTTGGCAAAGTGGAGTGAAGCTACACTCTTGGGTCCCTTAGTGTCCCATTGTTTGTTACAATCACCGTCTTCCTGCCTGCCATAATTACATCTCAAAGCTAACTTTCATTTCTATTTCATTCATAAGTTTTATATTCTCAGTATGTCTTGCCAGGCAATCATATTTGTAAGCTTTTCCTGTTCCATCTTTCCCAACAGACCATGAACTTTGTTTAGAAAAAGAAAATAAGCCATTCTGCAGGCAAAGCACATATCTTAATGAACACCTGAAACTCAAGCAGTTTGGGTTTGGAGCAGAGCACATTTGCTTCACAAAGAATCCTGAAATCCCTTGGGAGAAGGTGAAGTGAGATTACATTTCTTTACAGTCTTCTTTAATATAACTGAAGAGAAACATTTTTGTCCTGCAATATAAACACTTCAGAAAAAAAAACGAACAACAAAACAAAACCAAACAAAACCAAACAAAACCAAACAAAAAAAAAAAAAAAAAAAAAAAAAAAAACCAAAAAAACCCCACCAACAAACAAACAAAACAAAACAAAAAAACCAAAAACCAAAACACAGCTACAGGGGGCTAAATTGTGCCCTGCAGACTGGGCTAAAATCTGCCTAAACTTTGGAATTCCCTTCACCTGGGATTTCATAAAGATCTTGAACAGTGATAGTGCCAGTGGGGTTCTGGTCCTGTGTATCAGCTTGCTAAGACTGAGTTTCTATGAGTTAATGCTTTGAAACCACCAGCAAAATTTGTAGTTACTGGCTGGCTGTGACCCAGATGCTGGTTGTCTAGAATTAGGCAACCAAATAACCAATATTAGGACCAAATAACTCCCAGGTGACCCAGCACAAGTGTGAAGAATGTCAGGAAAAAGTATTACACTGGGATTTTGGAATAGTTATACTGAAGGCAGTTGCACACCAATGCTATAAATTGTATTTAGCATTGGCTAGCTGGAATGAGCCTATTTTGCCACGCATACTCTGAGTTGTGAGAAAAATGGCCAGCCATTAACATTCACTACATCCCTTCTTTTTGTATTCTGAATTATTTTGTCATGATATTCTTATATAATTTTACACATAAAAGTTGTTTTGTGGGTTTGTTGGTCAGTATGGCTTACACATAAATGATCTTTTACAAAAGCTACTTTCCTCCCCTGCATAGGCTGGCTATTTAAGCTCACTGTTTGGCTGTACCTTTGTGTAATTGTTAGTTCAGGATATTGACCATTTTATAGGAAGAACATGCAGAGATTTCTCAGTCATTATGAAGAGTGCGTTATGCATACGATGTAGCCCAGACTCAACAGCAGGGATGATCACGGCTTCAGCTAGGTGGAAAATAACTTAGACTTCTAATAAATGAAGTGAAATGACCACCTAGCTAGTCCGAGCTATTTTTGGTCCAAGCAACAAAGAAACAAACAATTTCCCCCCACCCTACTCTGCCCCAAAAAAAAATACCCCAAACAAACAAAACCCCCCAACCTAAAGCCTAAAGTAAAAGAAGGAAGATGTCTGAGGAGGTCTCCACCAGGAGTCCTGATGAATTGTCCTTGTGTGGGAAAAATACATCTGGTAAACCAGGTATGTGTAAAAGCAAGGCCAAAATGAAGAGGAGGCCCTTGCAAAGGACAGCCTGAAATCCCAGAAGGGAGCTGCTTTCATTTGTGACAGATGCCAAGTTAAGTTAAGAATTAGGAAGTTTACTTGAGAAGCAAGTAATTAAAGGACTCCTCCAAGTCATTAGCTAATCTGGATTAGCAAGAGAAATACTTTAAACTCCTGTCCTAGACACCAGCTGCAAGCCCCCACTAGGAGAATTTCGGCAAATTTTCTTGTTCTGAGAAGCAGTGCCACTGCACAAGTCACAGTCTTTGGACAATGACTTAAGCATAGGTTGCTAATTCGACATATGGCAAACAGAACATCATTTATGATCTTAAAGTGCCCAGCAATAGATTCTTATCCAAAATTTCAGCAAATCCTGAAGATACTAGAGCCGTATAACTATTTACCTCACAAGGGTGGTGGCAGTGGGAACTGATTTTCAAGTAATGAGAATTTGGGCTTTCTCCTTAGTTTTGATTTTGTTATGGGTATTGGTCTTTTAAAAAATACTTCATGTGCAGATTATTTTGCAGCAAAAGCAAAACTCCCAAGCACTAACAAGACTCTGAGCTGAAGAGTAGTTTGATTTCTCTTCTGCTTTTTAGTGGCCACTGGGATTGCTTTTACTTTTCAAGAAGCAAAGTTGAGCAACTGTTGCAGGGTATTCATTCTCAGCAAGCAACCTGCTTTGAAAATTCAAGCAAACATGAGTCTCCCCCAGTGTCTGTGAATTCCAGACATCCAGCTGGGTGCTGCTGATAATGAAAAGGAACTGACAGCTATGTCCCAGCTGTCCCAACACAGAGTTAACTTCTCTGTTTCGTAAAGAGAAAACCAGCCCCAAGTCTTGCCCGTATCCCAAGGTGGAGAGGGTTGATTGGACATTGGAAATGGGATCTGGTATGGGTGAAAGTAGAGTAGCAAGTGGCAAAGTGGTCTTTTTTTTTGAAGAGTGAAAAAAAGTAGTAAGCTTTCTGATGTTGAGTGAAGTATGAAGCAATCCATCAATTTCATATGCAATATGTTTCTTTCCACTTGCATCCCTGCCTGCTGTACTCTTCTGAACTAAAATACCAGCAGTGGGGCTGGATGCACCATGGGGCGTGTTGAGAGGCTGATTTCTGTGGACACAGAGCAATGCCTCTCCAGCAGCACCAGGCTCCAGCAGCAATGTGTATCCATGGGTGTCACTCTGAGCATGTACAAATGTGGCCCTTTGCTCCATCAGCTGCTCTGCATGTGACAGGGGCTGTTTCAGAAACAGGAGTTCCTTGTTTATGCTGCCCCGAGGATGAATGAATATATACTTACTTAGTAAGGTACCCTCCCAACTTTTCAGCCATGAGGAGTTAAAATTGACCTGGCCTGTCCAAAAGAGCTAGAAATTTTGTGGTTGTGCTTTGCCCCCTCCCTCCATTTTTAGTGAGTAGTACATGCCAGCCCTGATGTCCCTCAGTGCTTTTCATTTACCTCTGCATGGAAACAGCAGTGGTTTGGTATGGTGTGTGGTGCTGCCTGCTTTCTTCCTTGCCAACTGATTGCTGCTCTAAAGGCACACAGTGCAAACCTTCTAATCATAACCTTCCTGCACCAGCTGTTTCTATAAGTCAAGGGCTTACTGCTGGGGCTGCAGCATCCCTCAAAGATATCTGCAGCCTCAGTCTGCTGTGCTGAATAATTTTTCAACGTGAATTGAGTCTTAATTTTTTAAACTTCTAAAAAGACGCTTTTTTTGCATTTCCCCTCTCTAGCTGTGACCCCACCAAGAGACATTTTTGCATGTCCTGACTGCTTCTGTTTCCTAATAATTATTTGGTAATTACCTGTTGCTGGTGAATGTTTGCTAATAATTAGCACAGTGATAACTAGGAGAACACTTCCTCCCTGTAAGCATGTAAGATATTTATAGTAACCATGGAATAACATCTAACCTATAGAAACTTTCTGAATGAAAGACAAATGCAAGTTAAGGGTGGGTTTAAATGATCTGCATATGGCTTTTTAAGAAGAAACTCAGCATACCTGCAATGAGGAAAAAGTATTTTAGACCAAACCCTGACATTTTCCATGTCTGATTTAGTAAATTTTGTCCTTCCTTGCCAAATGACATTGTTTCCAGTAGTCTCTACTGCTTAAATGTCACTCTACTTTGATGCCTGCCATTAGCATGTCCAGATGAATTAAAGCAAATCAATCCAATGGCACAGTATGTTCTAGAGGGAACAGGTGACACTATGGGATGTTTCCACAGGAAAAAACACACCACTGACAGGTATAGAGAAATCTGGGGAAAACTGGCCAGGAGCCAGGGAATATGGTTATATGGCCAGCTCTCCTTCCTGCAGAGGTTGATGGCTGCATCATAACCCAGGATTAGTCAGTGTGAGCTGCTCCTGTGAGGTGTGTAGTGCAGTCTTGTCTCTTGTCTTCTGGAGCACAGAGGGAGAAAGGAGGTGCAGTGGGCATTTAGAGCAGGAGATCCACCCTCTTGGCATCAGTTTAGTCTATGTACACACTTTCCTACACAAAAAACGCTCTTCTGCAATTATGCTTCACCATTGCAGATGCCTGGTTCCTGTGGGGCAGAGGGAGGAAGTAGGATTTACTGACTGTGTCTCAAAAACATGGTTAACTTCTGTTGCATTTTGTCTTTACTACCCATTGGTGCCCACTGATATCAGAGCACTGCATTCCCTTCTGTTTTACATACTAACACAGGATTCAAGAAAACATCTCTGTGTTCCAGGCCTGTGCTTTTTTTCTCCTCACCATAATCATTTCAAGCACCATATAATCTGTGGTACAGAAGTACATCTCCTTAGGTGCAGGATGCAATACTCTGAACATGAGCAGGCTGCCCAGGGTAGGGGTTGAGTCACCACAACTGGAGGTATTTAAAAGATGTAGATGTGTTTAGGGACATGGTTTAGTGGTGGACTTGACAACATAAGCTTCACAGTTGGATTCAATGCTCTTAAAGGTCTTATCCAACCTAAACGATTCTATGACCATATTGATTCCATGTTATGCATAGAACATGCACACATAGATGCTATCTCTGCTGAAATAGTTCTTTCACTTCTTTAAGCCCAAATTAAGGCTTCGGCTTTCATGTCTTTTGCTGATTTATTAACCATAACCTCTTTTCTCCTCTTTTTCTGTCCATTGCTTACCAATGCACCAGAGCTGATGCATTGATATCAACATGCACTGAGGAGCAGATTTATTCCACTGAACATTTCCCAGGCAGCAGTGGCATGGTGGGTAGAGGAGCACAGATGAATGAAGTAAGCTACACTACACTACAAAGATCTGAGCCTACCATCACACTAATAACTACTTCCACTGAGAATATTCTACAATACATCAAGAGCAAGTGCAGACACAATGTGAGTGAGGAGGAAAAGAAACAAAACATCACTATTCTGGATTTGGCTCTCTGGTAAAGCCAGGACCAGTGTGGAGAGATTTGGACATCAGTTACCAAAACATTTCACCAAAAGACAGAGTGGAGCATTGCTAGGATCTCAGGTTAGTGTGGTGTGAGAACTAGTGATGAAAGCTGTGGGGCTGTTGGTACTGACCACAAGCAAGACTTAGAGGAGGATCTCTTTCCACACAATTCTCTGTCTCCTATTCTCCATCAGCAGTATTGTGCCTTTGAACTAAAACACAATATACGTTGGAATTTCAAAATGGGAAGAACAGTGGGATCCTACAAGGATCCCCTCACCCCTTCTAACAAATCCACCTCTGATTCATTAGTATTGAAATTAACCCATGGGAGGAAAGTAAAAGTGAGATGATAGGTGATGCTAATCATCTGCCTGAGGATGCTTTACACAAATAGGGTCAAGGTCAAAAAATAAGAACTGGAAAAATAGTTCTTACATATGGCCTCTGTTGAAACACTAAGGTTAATAACCTTAGAAAATATTTAATGTATCCCTTAAACAGATGAAATAGACACAAACCCACACACTGTTCAGATAAAACATTTGTGCAAATATGACCTCCTATTCAGAATGGTATTTTGAATACAATTATTTATTTACACATATATTTGCAGTGTTAGTGAATTCTGCAAAGATCCTATTGAACTAAAATCTACTTGCAGATTTGTTAATGAATAGCAAAATAAAAGTGGTTTTAGACACTGCCTCAATTAATGGGCTGCCTTATTTCCGGTACACAAATGCCATATTGCTACATTCACCAAATGCATTGAGAGGGTAATAAAAGTGATTAATGAGCTATAGAAAGTGACTTATTAGAAGGAACTAAATATATCAGTCTTGCTGACTCTGAGGGAGCACCTGCAAATATTTATACAGGAAACTGTGAGTTCTTAAACCTGATGTACTACTGAACAAAGGTTGTACCCACCAAATGGCATCATTGAGGTTAACAAGGTGTCTTCTGGATCACCACACCAGTACAAATGAATGATGATAGTGGTGCCAGACTTCAGTAGAGATAAAGGAGTTATTAACCTGGTGCCAGTTCAGAGATAAGCTGGTAAAGAAGAGGAAAAACCCCAGAAGTTTAACGGCAGAAAAAGTGTTCTTAAAGGTGTCATCTCTGAAGATTCCCCCAGGTGAAGGAAAATTCCTGTCGTTGGTGTAAATAAAACAACTGGAAGGTCTCTTGTCTGAAGTGGACTGTGATGTCAGAAAGATGGTGCAAACTGTCAAATATTTATTGATATCCTCTAGCTCTAACACTTTTACAATTCCACAACCTTGCTGTGACATATAACTGTCAAGGCTACTTCATACAGGCATGCAAAACCTCAGCTTCAAAATGATGCAAAAGTTCTTAGGAGAGACTATACATTTTTTTGTGGCTCATCTCTGTGGTTCCTCACCCTTCCCTGGACTATCAAGAACCTGCAAAATGAAGGCTGAATTCAAACATTCAAAAAATATCTAGGTCACTATCTAGCAAGGGCAACAAGGAGCTTCTGAAGAGAAGCTGTAAACTTTCTGCATCAAGAATTTAAACTGCAATGATAATGCAGAGAAATGTAAACATGCCTGGAGATGGAAGAGTGAAGAAGGAAGAATGGATTCATTCTCCCTTATATGCTCCACTCTGAATTTTACATTTCCATGAAGTCAGGTTTTCTAGATGCATAAGAGTCTCCTCCCACATTCTTGCAAGTCATGTTATTGCCTATCCCAAAGCTACAGGCTGTGATGTCTCCTTCCTTCCTGTTCATTTTCAGCTGAAACAGGAAAGCAGGCAGAAGTATGTGGCTGGCACTCAGAGGAGCAAAGGAAAACACTTTTATATTGTGCTTACAGCTTTTAATTAAGGCTCCAGCAGGATCTTTCCGCACACGGACCGAAATCACCTCACACAAAACTGAGAGGGTGGGACGTGAGGAATAATGAATCCTAAAACACACAAAAATGTATTCATGAAATCAGTTTGGGCTACTGGGAGGCCAGGGAGCTTTATGGAAATGAGGCGACCAGTAAAGCAACGACTCCAGGAACAATGGGCTCCACTTTCACAATCCTGTCTGGGAGGCAAAAACGAAGTGCAGGGCCTCGGTGCCTCAGTGCCTGTGGCTGCTGCATCTCCCTTTTGCTGGCACAGCAGCTGGCCCTGCACAACAGGAGATGTCTCCTTCCAGCAGCTGACCCAGAGAGGCAATTTCTGCATGACTGAGCGTGTACATTGCTGGGGCTCTAGCAGCCTTTGCTTGTTTGTTTGTTTGCTTGTTTGTTTGTTTGTTTGTTTGGGGTGAGATGGGGTTTTTGAGGTTTTTGGGTTTTTCGGGTTTTGTGGTGCCACCACCCCAAATGGCTTTTGACTCCAGGCTAAATAATTTCTGCCCTCCCCCCTAGACTTTTTCTCCTTTTACAATCTTATATTGTTATGGACAGTTACCAGGGTTTGCCTTGTCATTGTTTCACCAAATGTGATGTTAACACATATTTTGTGCTCTGCAGTTTTCTACCCATGCCATTCACTATTCAGTCTACTTCTTGATTTTTTTCTTCAGAATTTCCTCTGTTTTGTCTGAGTACTTTTCATGTGGAAGCATTTAAAACTGTGTGTAGTAATATGTTATCCATCATACAATTGTAATTTGAATAGTGAGAGCTGGAAACTGTTAAATATTTCAACATTAAATTTATTGTAGAATATCTTAAAATATGCTCTAGAAGACATTTTGGACTACCTTGAAGCAGCAGACCCCAGATGCACTTCCCAATTGGCAGGTAGAGATGAACACAGCAAGCAGGTTCCACTTGAATTTTAGATTGGGACCCAGATCAACATGATATTGATTTTGGTCCCACTCATGCTCTGTGTACCTTGCTTCCCACAGAAGGCAGCTTTCCCACAGATCTCCCAGTGAGGCAAAGCAAGGGGTCAAGACTGAGGGGCAGAGGGGCTTGTGGGGAGCCTCGCTCATGGAGGGCTCACAGACATAGTGCGAGCTGAAAGGGGAAGGAAAATAAAGGGAAGAAGAAAGCAAGGTTATAGCAACACATCTCTGGGTGGTGGTAAAATATCTGTGGGTGGTTGAACTCTAGAGCCCAAGCTCAATTTTTCTCATTAATATGGTATGACTGGCTGTTGTCAAAAAGCTTAACTTTGTAGTGACTGCTGGCAAAATATTTGGAAGTGTGGGGAAGAGGAAAATGCTTAATTTACAATCCAGGTCTGCAAAGCAGAGCGTGATTTGATGCATTGTATAACAAGTGGATGTAGCATAGTATAAGACAATGCCTCAAGAAATAGTCTTAGAAAAACAGATGTAAAATACAGTATGGTTACCTGACTTACCCTCAGCTTTTAGTCATGACCAGGACCAGAGATGTTTAAAATCTGAAAGGCAAGCCTTATTTAAGGGAAGGCAACAAGTGCAGTTCCAGTTGTGCAACTGCACAGTTGTATATTGAGACTATCCTCAGTGTTCTCTCCTGGGTTGATGTCAGGAACAAAAGCAGAAACAGGAGCTGGATGTAGCAATTTCTAGCTTCCCCTCTTGCAGTGGATTCAAACTTTTGACTGGACGGAAGTGTAGAGGAGTCTAAGGCAAATGTACCTGCTGGTATTCCTTGATTCTGAGTACTACATTTCATTTGCAGATTTTCTTGTCAGCTATGAATGGCCTAAGCTTCAATCCTGTCCTGTATTCTCCTCCATCCTGCATGCACTGTATACAGAAAACGTGGTTGAGGAAAGGATGAGAGTGGTGAAATAATGTTTTAGCCCTTCCCCCGTTCTTCAAGTTTTTCAGTTCTCTTCTAACAATATGGAAACATTATTTTTACTGTCTTTATTGGAAAATTCAGAAGGAAATTTTGCCAAGTCCTTCCGGTACTGGAAACAAGCATGTTGGTTCAAATTCAAAACTGAATACAGTCTTGTGAAGTCAGCCTGGGACCCCAGAGACTTGGTCCCTCTTGCTACAAACAGAAAAAGTTGTGACCTTGCTGCAATCAAGATCTCGCTGCAATCAAGATCTCACACATGTTCCTGCATGACTTAAATGAACACATTTTATCATAGTTTGTGCTAATGCCTAACCTCTTTGCAACCAATCATCTTGGATAAAATCTTGAAGTGAATAAAAAACAGGCTACCCAATATAACCAGATTTATTATTCAGGTAGTTTTATGAAAGTCTGTTTCCAGTAGACTTTTGTCCTCTGGCTGATTTATATCTAGTGAGGTTCAAGCTCTGATCAAATGTTAGCTTTTTGTGGGGTTTTCACAGCTGCATCTTCTGTGTATTCACTCTGGTGTGGTAGGGCTTGGGTTTATAATCTCTGACTGCAGCCTTCCCCTCTGTTGCACCATGGCCTTTCTCCTACACTGACAATGAGCCTTCTCCTTCCAGCCACTGGCTTTCATGAAACAGATTTTGTTGACACCTCTGCTCTCTTACTAATTTTGTTGGCACCTGTGAATGGGCTCAGATCTCAAACAGTCAGGCAGAGGCAGATGGAGAGTTATACACATACAATGTGGTTGCACAAGAGTTCTTTTCTTTGGAAACCAGACAGAAGAGGAAAATCTCTCAAAGTGCATTTTACGAGCCTGCGTATTTTTACTCTTTGGCTATTTGAATCCATGGTGTCCAATCTGAATAAAATGTATCAGCAATCCTGCTTATACCGTACTGTTTTGCTAGTGGGGGCCTTGTGCAAAACTACCAAAGTCCTCCAAAAAGGATCATAGGATGAGTGTTGATAGTAATAGTAATATTATGTCACATATTAAATTCTTGTTAACCAAACTGTGATGTCAAACATTATCATTTCAGATGTATCCTGACTACTAGAAAAGTTAGTCATTCTGTCTGGAGACTAATAGCCTTTCTTCCAAACTAGTTAAACCTACCTATGCATACTTTTCCCTAAATAAAACAAAGAAACAAATCCAAACAAACATACAAAATTCTTCTCAATGGTACCAGTATATGTTCCTTTACTTGGTTGTCTTGCATTTTTACCAGATGAACTTCTTTGACATTAGTGTTCCTGTGAAGCTAATAGAATCCTTCTATTAATCCCTATCCTTTTCTTAAGTATTTCCATCCCTAAACCATGCACATACCTTTCTTTAAAATCTGAAAATTATTCAGCCAATTCTGTTAGCAGACCACCAAGAGCATGGCCTTCACTTGTGAAAAGAGCTGGGGAACGTGCTGTGTCAGCAACCCAAGTGTAAACAATCTCTGTTATTTCATACAGCATCTTTTTTCTGCTCTGGTAATAACAATGTGAGTTTTGTTTGTGACTGTGGCAGGATTTTGCTTGTTTATGGCTTTTTTTTTAAGTCACAGCACTTCATAACAATCTTCAACTCTGCATTTTACTCCCTAGCACTTTCATCAAAACCTCCAGAGAGTGTGATGGAAGCACTTTTCCCCACAAGCTTTCCTTTTGATTAAAAATTCATGCTTTCAAATTGGAAATCACCTCTGTTCACCAAAGGAAAGAATTTATGGCCAGGTTCCTTTGACAGTGCCTTCTCATGAGCGAGGATCAAACATTTTGTGAAGGAGGGAGTTGCCTACCCTGGCATTACTGATCAATGTCAAGGCTTTGCTAAGAGCTGGCCTGCACAAGATGCTACTGCTGCTGTTTCCAGGGATGCTGAGGACTCAGGGGCATGCTCTGATAGAGAGCACAGCTCCTCTCAAACTCTTATTTTCTCATGAAAACCTTTGGTTATGAATGGAACCCAAAAGAGTTCCCAGGGCAAAGTGACATGACCACAGCCCCGTGCAATGTTTATCCAAGGGCCTCTTCCAGAGCCCTGCTGATGCCTCAAGCACATATTTAGCCCCCATCTTCTCTTCAGAAACATCTCCTGTTTTGTCTGGTGCAAAATGTTTGGTTTTTTGACTTCCTTTATTCTTTAGGATTTTTTTAGTGAGAGGATCTGTTTTTCTTCCCTGAGTGTCCATTCCTAGCTCTTATGCTTCCAGGCTGGGAGGCAATGAGACTGCCCAGCTTCTCTCTCAGCACCTCTGTGAGGGACATGCATTGCAATAGTGTAGTCCTTGAGCTCAAACACTTCCCATTCTGTTTTGAACCCAGGTCTATCAAATGAATTCTCCTAAAAAAAAGATAAACGGTCTGACACATTTCAAATACACCAACTGTTTCTTGCCTCTCCCCCATGTATTGTTGTTGCCTCTTTAATGCTGAGTTCACACAACATCTTAGTGAGGACAGAAAGTGGCACTGTCCTGAGTTTCACTTGTTTACATCTGGCCCTCTATGGCTTTTCCTTCGTGTCTCTGTCAAAGGAATGACATTATCATGGGCCAACATCCAGCTCAAAGGAAGGATTTGAATTGGTTTTAAACTGATAACGCAGGCATCCTCTGATGCAATGTAATCCACTAGTCCCAGGCAGAACACCCTAGGGGTGACACTGCTGTCCTCGTCCCCACAATACCGATCCATATATGAAACTTTATCAGCAAATGATGTCTCAGTGTTTTCATGCAGTTCTTGGTGTCAGCTGAGTCTCTCGACAGGAACTGTGCCAGTCCCTCCAGTTCACCACCTCAGCTCTCCAGCTTTAAGCCTTTTATGAGCATCTCTTCCAGCTTTCTGGTTAAGGATGAACTTCTCACCAGTGTGGAGCACACCACTGGTGTCCATGACACAGCCTTGTACAGTCCCAATAGAGATTTTTGCTAACAGATCCCAATGGCTGCCAGAGTCACAGACAAGGAAATGATGGAAAAACAAAGGGATGTGGCTGACTCAGGAGCAAGTCCTTCATTCACCACACACTGCTGCCTTCCCTGCAGGCATGTCTAGGATAGGAATGAACCACAAGTTTCTGATTCATTGCAAAATCTCTCAGTTAGCTGATACTGAGGGATTTGCCTTCACCCCAGTGCTATGCTAACCTCCAGGCAAAAGGTGCTCTGATCCCAATTTCTGCTTGTTCTGCTCACGCCACATTTTTTCCTGTTAGCCAAACAACAGAGTGGCATTACCTGCCTCAGCCTGTTGTGTGTGGGAGGGACCTGCTGGTCCTGCTGTGAATAACCACCACTGGTTTTGTGTAGCTGAGCAGAGTGCTGAAAAGCTGATGATGAGAAATATGCCTCCCACCCAAAAGAAAAGGCACAATTTCTGGCATCATTTACATAGCTACCTTCAGAGCTGATCTTGACTGCATCTGTTTTCAATTCTTTAAGTGGCATCACTAGAAAAAGTTTTACATTTACATTAGCAGAGCATCCAGAACATGCTAGCCAAGAATAGCCATATCTGACAAATCATTTAATGGATTTTTTTAATAGGAAAGTGTATGTGTGTGCATTTCATTAGAGTTTGGGGGACAATTTGCCTCAGAAGTCCCATAAAGAAAAAAGCAGAGCTCTCTACCATGAACTTTATGTGCTATTATATTGTTGAACCATCTTGTTGCATGAAAATTCAATTTATGTTTTACACATAATTTATTTTCCATTTAAATGGCTTTTTAATTACTCTCTAGGCAGTAAGCAAGATCAAATATAATTTATGACACTTTTAGTAACAAATCCATTGTTCATTTTCCTACAGAGCTGATCACACCAACAAGGCAATGTTGAAGTAGCTTTTATTCAGACAGCTCTGATGTTTTTGAAAGAAAATGTGTGCCAGGTCCAGAGCCTTAGAGTGAGAATCCATCTTTGTTTTAGGAACAATTCACATACAAATACATAAAATGCCCTCCCAGACAAAAGGAAAGGTGCTAGCAAGGCTTTTGGAGAGACTGCATAGCACAATAACACAGCAATTGGTATTTTCATTTGGCAATGTTGGCTTTTGCTCTGAAGAGGAACTGCCACAGTGCACCAGACATGAATAAAAATCATCATGAGTAAATAGAAGTCTATTTATTTGGAGGTCATACTTCCCTACCATAATTCAGCACAATGAAGTTACATGTAAGTTAAGTAAATTAAATACATTTCTAATTTGTATTTTTATGCCTAACTCCACAGTCCCTGATGCCATGCAATCATGTAATGAAAGACAGATGCTGCTTTAAAGATCTTGCAGCTGAAACAAACTACACACAGAAACAGAAGATGTAATAGAGATGCTGAGTTATCTGATCTTATTAATTTAATGTTTGAGTTCAGATCTATCCCAGGAAAAATTTTTCTCAAGTGCTGCAATTAGGAAAAGAATCACCAGGGCCCCATGTAGAAAGAGTGGAGAGGGAGACCCCTTGCAGAGGGGAATCCAGAGCTCAGCTCAGCCAGAACAAAGGAGAGGTGAATCTATCTCTGGATGCTGAACACAACAGCAGGATTAGCACCCACAGATCCTGCCAGGAGCTGGAGCCAGTCCATGATCCTGGCCTGGCTTCTGCACAGGCTTGTGTCATTTCCACTCTTCCTGCACCATCAGGACACCTGTGCTGCTGTCCACCACCAGCCACATGTGATCTCCACCAAAGCTCCTGCTGGGAGCTCCTCATGCACCTGGATGCAGAAAAGAAATCTCAGCTTTCCAAGAGATTTTATGTGGATTTTTTCTGCTTAACATTGAACAGTTGCTGTGTGCGCTTGCTGCTATATTTGATTGACATTCCATGTCTTTATATTTTCCTGTTTCTGTTTTTTTGGTTGACCCTATGGAAAGTTTTGTGAATCATAAATACACCACTCAATGCTCTTGTTTTGTCCTCCATGGAACAATTTTTATCTAAAGCTCCATTATACTGTGTTTAATAACAAAAGAACTGTGTACCATAGTCAGCCCACAAGGCTTTTATCTTGAATAACATCCAGAGTTCTCATTTTTCCAGTGGTCTTTTTGATTAAACCAAGAAGTAACAGCTTTGCAGATGAAAACTTAGCGTTTTGTGAAATTTTCTGCAAACCAGGTAACATTCATATATTTTGTTGAAGGATATATTATTCATCAAAATTATGTTTTTTAGGAAGACAGAAACTATTCCTAGAATTTAACAGATCTTGTAATTTCTCCAGGTAGAAAATGAATACTAAGAAAAAGGAAAAAATATGCTATTCTCATTAGTTTTCAAAACAACATTTGGGTAATAAGCTAATAATAAAGGGAGTTTAAATATTGAAAACTGAATTTAGCATTTACTTTTACAGCAAATAAAATATTTTGTTTCTACCAAGGACAACTAAAAAATCTCCTCACTTCTTTTTTTTAAAAAAAGTCATGCAATTTAAAAAGTGTAATTTAGATATAACATGATTCAGCCATCAGACTGAAAAATGCACTGCTCTGGTCCTAGTTTGGGCATCAACAGCTGATCTAGCCTCAAGAATAATCACAGGAAATCTTGGCTTCTAGACCTTGGTGTTATAGAAGTGCTAGTAGTAATTCGGTATCAGAATTTCAGTTCAGACTACTCTGTCTGGTGCTGCCAAAATACTGCACAGAAGATCTACAGTGCTTGGTAAAATTGTAGAAAGCTGCCACTTTATTCCAACCCAAACCTCAGGGGATTTTGCAGTGGGTGTCTCAGATGGGCACAAGAAGATCAGGTATCACTCATTTGCTGTCTCCTTTAGGTCTCAGAGGAGCTTGGCTGTGGCTGGAAATCACCAACCACACAAAATGGAGGAGTAGGTAAAAAGGAGTTAAAGCTGCTGCACAGATATGATAATGCCAACTACAGAGGTTTTACACCAGTGTTGGGGCACCTGGTGCTGAGTTCGGTGGGGGACAGGGTACCAGCTAAGGGATGTGATTCTTGTATTGCACCCTGTGACTTCCTCAAGCCTGTGTCAAAGCCTTGGTGTGAGAACCCTCCTGTTTGTCAGACAGGCTTGCCCAAAGAATAGTCACTGTTGGTGGCATCTGTGACTCCCCAGTGACAAAAGGACAAATCAAAACCTGGCATGTCCTGAATCCCACAAATTGTCTTTTTTTTTCCTCCCTGCTGTAAAGAATGGGGAAAAGGATGATGGTTTTGGCTCTGGAGGAAATCCTGCAGGCCAGTAGTCTGAGAGCCACCAGGAGGCTGTGATCCAGCTGCCCAACTGAACCTTGTGGAAACCAAATCCAAAGAGGATTCACAGGGAAATGAATCCTTGAAGCCAAGCACAAGTTGGTTTGGGGAATAATTGTACCTCAGAGCTAATTTGACACTGCTGTAGGGTGCAGACAACCAGGGCTCAAATCCCTGCACCAACTCTGATTTACACAACTGCATCCCAAAGTGCTCTATCTGAAATGAGTGCATGAAGCCACCTCATTTTCTCTTTCTGGAGATACCCTCTTGTGAGTAAAAAACTGCATATGAAGACGGAAAAAATGGGTCTCTAGCCCACTATGAGCTGACATTTTACTGCAATTGGGGTGCAGCTATTTATGTCCCTCGCTCAGATTTCCATCAGGGATAGTGAGGTCTGGAGGTGTGCTCAGTCTCTGGCATCTTGACTGTGCACCATTGGCTGTCTCAGGTGGGTAGCTCCCAATCCCTTTTATTTACCAAGGTATCCCTGGGCCTGACAAGCCCAGGGATTTCTTGGTAAATCCTAGTCTTGTCAGAGTGGACACAGATTTCTGAATTAGCATAGCATTTTCTCACGGAAAGCATTGCAATTAAAAAAAACCCAATAACTCAAATCCTGGCAAGCTCTAGTGTTGGAGTGCACTCGAGGTATGCTACACGTGTGTATTTGATGATGTGAAAATTGTGTGTGGTTGTTTTCATTTAAAAAGAACAGATCAAAAGTGTGTGCCATATCTCATGAATATTTAATTTCCAAAGAAGTCAACAGGAAATCCTTAAAAAATTTAACTGAAAGCAACACTGAACCACCAGTGCTTCTTTTTACTTATTCTGACAGATAACATTTTTTAATTCTTACAATCAAAGCTACTTATTCCTACCATAGAAAGAAAGTAATGGAGGGCTTCATTTAGACTTAACTCTGTATAAGCAGCCCAAATAACTGCAACTTTATGAACATGTCAATCATCTGTTATAGTTCTACAATATCTGCTCTAGCTATTTGTTCCATTTAGGATAATCAAGGCAAAGTGATAATTTTTAAAGAACCTGCAGGACTTAGGTGTAATTTTTAAAAGGTGTTAGGCCGAGGGGCTTTCCCATGTTTAAAAAACATAAAACAAATCAAAAAACAGTCTCCCAGAGTGCCTCAGAGTGAGCCATGCAATCCAGCCAGACGCAGTTCTCCAAAGCCCCCAGATACTGCACTGAGGGAAGTGCACCCCCCTACTCCCCACCTGGGCTCATTGCCTCCATTGGGGAGGGTTTGGAGGGAGCCCTCAGACCACACAGGGAACTGAGAACAGAGGGAGCCCTCAGACCACACAGGGAACTGAGATCGGTCACAAGGTAATTTTTTATTTCTCTTTCAGGATTTGTTATATCTTTTACTACTTTTTAAATAGTTCCTGAGAGGGAAGAAGGCCTAGCTACATATAAATAAAAGTACACAGAGGGAGTCAGCAAAATGAGGAGTTTTTTCCTACAGAATTAGCTCAGTTTTAAGTAGCAGGCACATTTGGTTTTGTTCATGCTGTTGATTTGCTATGGCTCTGCAGGGACCCAGAATTTGACATGTACAGGAATAATCCTATCCTGACATAATAAACCACCACATTTCTGTGGTATTGCAAAATATGTAAATAATTTTTAGTGTCTGATTTAGTCAATTTTTTATGATGAAATGTTGATGACTTATTATTCATAACGTAAAATGAGTTGGAAATTCAAACTTTTACACATAAAATTCAACAGTCTTCATGTGTTTTAGAGAGCACAGAAGACAAGACTGAGAGAGCACAGGGAAATATTGCCATCAGCACTCATGGATCCTGTTGCCCACCACTAGTCAAGAGCTGACTGAAAAGCCATTTCACTTTCTTCCCTCCAACTGGAGACAAAAATCCTGGCAGCATATTGGAAGGGTTTTTCAAACAGCAGCCTGAGGAAGAGCCTGATACAGCAAGGAACACAAAACATGCTTGCAGTCGTACTCCCCACTTAGCTGAATTAGGAACCAATTTATTTTCTGGGTGCATCAATGCATCCAGACCTTAGCTGCTCTGACATCCGTGAGTTTTGCTCTACTCGAACCCCGGCTGCAATAACCTGCAAACAGAAAATGACAGGCATTCTGAGAGCATCCCCAGCATTAGGGAAGGTTGCTATGACCCAGACTGGCTGGGAAAAGGATGGTGACAGCCTGACTGGGGAAGTCAGTGCTCTCCAGGCTTTATCTGAACTTGTGCTCAGCATTGTGCCTCACAGCCCCGACTCCCCAGGTAGATGAAACAGGGCGCTTGTTGAAGAACAGTGACGTTCCCAGCTGCCCAGACTTCCCCTGAATGCTGGCAGGAAAATGAACAAATGTTGTGCATCCTAAGAGGCAGCTGGGATGCAACAACATCTCTGGGAAGTGCAACCAGGCACTGCACTTTCTATGTAACACTGCAGGGAAGACAGCAGCCACCATGCATGCCACCCAGCACTTTGGTGTCTCCATCTTTAAAGCCTTGCCTTAAAGCAGGGCTTACACCATTCTATTCCAATGGTTTCTTTCTGTTTCCTTACACTTACAACTATTTATTATTTATTAGCTCCTTAGCCTTTCCATATTTTTTTCCTTATTTCTGTGGGGTTTTTTTTGTTTTGCTTTGTTTTAATTAATTATGCTTTCAGAGCAACTGCTTACCTCCTGTGAAGGTATTTGAAACTGTGCTATGCATTTGACAACAGGCTGCCTGCCTGCTCTACAGTGTGGGCTCTGTGACTATTAAAGGCAGGAGAAAAAAAGTGAAAACTGCACAAGGAGCTGCAGTGTCCAAATCATCGTGGCAAGCAGGCAGGAAGTCCCTCTCAGTGGCATGCCGCAGGCTGTCCCACAGAGAGCTTGCACAAGGCCTTTTGAAATTAGAAAATAGCATCATGTGCTTCCTGTGCAGATTTGAAACTGAAGAGGCACTTTGCTGCCCTTAGCTCCTCCCCTGAGCTCTGGCAGGGGCTCAGCCAGCACAGCCTTCTAGAGGGATTGGTTACACCTCTGCAATTCCCCCTGCTCCCACCTGCCTTTCTTCAGTACATAAATACACTTGGGGAACATTCTGGCCCTTCTACCACAAAGATTTTTACACTGTTTGAACAATTAAACATTTAGAAAATTCAACTGTTTCACCTGGAAAACTGGACCTGATATGCTGTGTCTTAACATCAGTTACAGACCTAGAGGTCTTCTTTATTAGGCTTTTTATCTTCCCTCCAGTACTTCTAAGACAAAATCAAAGAGTACAATTTAAGATAAAAAGACTCCTTTTCATTATGTCAGTTTTGGGTGCTTCATTTTTCAAATTCAGTTCCAGTATCTGTCATGATGGAAGCAAAGGTATCTTTGCAATTTCTGAAGGCCGACGAAGGCTGGGTTTGGGTGGGAAGCATGTAATTAGTGATTCTGCAGAAAATGCAACCAGGTGGCAGAAAAGTGAGTTCATGTACACAGCTTATTGGATATATAACTCCTCAGTTTTCAATTCCAAAGGAGCTGGCTTTCAGATATAAAACTGCTTTCTCAGGTGTTCTGCACTTTCAAGTAGAGAGACTGGAGCCAAACCTCAAAATATGCCAACCTCCCAGTGCTCTTAGCTAATTACATTAACGGACATTTGCATCTAGTGTGGCCATGGAAGATGAGCCTATTTGAAAATTTGTCTGCAGTGATAGGACTAGGCACTGTAAGAAGCAAGATCTACCAGAAAAAGAGTTTCGCATCATAGTTGAGAAAAACTTTTTTAAAAATAGTGTTTTCCAGGAGGAAATTCTCCTATTTGTCAGAAAACCCTAAAGCCCAAATTATTTGTAAACAAGAACCCCAACTGCTTTTCAAATAGAAGTTTAGTAACAGTAAGCACGTATGTGTGCTAAAAGCATACATAGCAACATGCAAAAACTGTTACATGTTCCAATCTGTTTTATTAGTTTTCTTCCCTGGATAAATACAATTCCCACAACATCAAAAATAAAAGAGGAAAGAAAAACTGTAGACTCCACAAACAATCTCTTCATACCCACTCTAATCTCTGCTATCAAGGCTCATTTTTAACCCTCACTAAGCAGCCAAGCATGACAATTAGAATGTAATGCATTAAGAAAGGCTCTTTTGAAAGTGCCCATCCCCATGCAGTACTTCCCCAGTTTAGAGAGATTATGGCAATTATGATACAGATTATGGGCTGGCAGCACAGGGTGAGAGGCAACGGGGAGTATTCATAATCCTTAGCCCTTTCTATGGCCTGTGCAGAGCAGGAGGAAAGGTAGATTTTGTTTCTCTAGGATTCCATTGGATAACAGTGAGGAAAGAACTGCCAAATCATGAATGTGTGGACTGGGATATGCAGATCCTTGGTGCACCTAAAGAGGCTTCAGGCTACTCCCCAGAGCTGGCTCTGAATTTCATTTTGAGACTGAAGAACTGATCCTGGTAAATTGCAGTGACTCTCTTTCAAATGCAGGACAGGAGCCTTTATGATAACTTTTCCCTTTTGAGAGCTGTGGTGCATGGCTGCACAGTCTCCCTAGCTGTTTCTCCTGAGGCAACTATATGTGTTGAGTTGTTGCAAGAGAACCCACACAGGTTTCCTGTTGCCCATGGTTCAAAATAAAGGTTGCACACGGCATGAGCTCAGTTCTTTACAGCACTTGATTTCTAGTACAACTACAGTGAAGGATCGACAATTAACTCTATTTCAACCAGCTTATAACTTCTCAGAATAGTTAAAGCCATTTGGCACAAAAAGGATCATCCCACCTCCTAAAAAAAAAAGAAAAAACCCATAAGACCACAAGATATGGGTATCTGTGGTGCCTAGTACAGCATCACTAAAATTATGAACGTGGCCTTTCTTCAGATCAGAGCAAAGCTCTGGTAGTTAGCAGCAACAAACAGAGAATGTCATTGCAGCATAGTAATCTTTCCACTGTGCTGGATTGCATCCCTTGCACTATCCTCTCATGATGGCTTCTCTTCAGTCTGTTCCCCCTGGAAACCAGAGGTGCCTGAAGCATGAGAGGGAGAAACAGGTGTGAGTCAGGGTGTGCCAGCAGTGCAGTGGGTGCCCTGCCTGCCCTGGGTGTGGATGTGCAGGGGAGCCCCTCAGCAAACTGCCACAGAGGAGTGGCTCTGGCTCTGCAGAGACACTGTGGGCTGGGGACAAGTGGGACATGACCTGCACAGGGACCTGCACACACATATTCACCTGCACAGGGTCTGCACTGCAGCTCTGATGTTCACCTGTGTAAGCTCATGCCCAGAGCTGACATCAAGGAAGTTGCTCAGATATAGATTGTCTTGGAGGTAAGAATCACTTTGTCTTCCTTCACACAAAGTTCCACTGGGGATGCTGCTACCATGGCTTTGGGGTTTGTGTTTGCCAATGCTTCAGGCAGGACCTTCAGAGAAATGGAAGGAGATTACTGGTACATACAATTTCAGTATCACTCCTCATCTGACAGATGAGGCACCCTTCAAAAAAGGCAGGAGGGAGCTGGCACTGCTTCCAGAAAGTGCTGTTCTAAGCAGCTGAAGGAGATGGCTGTCACTTGATGAGGCTCATCAAGGGTACTCCTGTCACCCTTCTCAAGCAGGAAGCAAGGCTGGGACTGGATCACTAAACATTTGTGTCACCTTAAGCTCCTCTGCTATTTTCCATGATGAGACTGGAAACGAAACACTAATTTACAGAGTCTGAGAGCTAAACATACCCTGAACTGCTGGTGTAAGGGAAGTGAGGCTGAGCATCTAGGTTAAGCATTTCCTACCTCTGCTGACAGGAGAACAGAACTTATCCATTTTTTCAGGCCTTGATTCCAGAACTCCCAAAACTGAGACTAGTGCCACTCAAACCCATTACCAAATGATGCCAGCACTACTCAGAGGAACATTAAATGTTCAGCTCTGCTTGGGTGGGGGGCAATCACTCAGACACCACTGTGCATAGTGGTATGTAATAGTTCTGTTAATGGTATGTAAAGGTATGTAATAGTTCTGCCAGCTGTTTTGACCTCTATGGTAGAAAGTCCTCAAGTTAGACCTAGAGTTTACTTTGGGCTCTTGGTGCTTAGTTTCATCTACAGCATCCTTCATGGGATAGTGAAAGAATGTATACACTTCAGTATCATTCTTTTAAATATTTAAATCTTTGAAACAAAGTCCAGAAACTCTTGCTCAGCCGCCTCATGGCATAGAAGTTGTTAAATTTCACATATATTTTGTTTATCCCTGTGAAATTCTCCAAGTCCTTCAAGTCCAGCTCCCTCTCTCCAGAAGTATCCTAATCCTGATCAGACTGAGCAATAGGGAACATACCTGTTCCCTAAGCCCATTTTAGAATCAAAGTATTCCTCCTCTTTCCTCCCCTGGGAAAGCCAGGTCAGGAAGGTTTACTTTGGACATGCCTGATGCTTAGCAGCAGGATCCTTATGCAATTCAAATGCTTCATTAATTTAAAACACACAGCAACTACTACTTCCTTTTGTTATAACTTCATGTGCTCTCCCTGTGCTCAGGGATAACTTTTGCCTGTTTTTCCTAGATATTTCCCTTTCTCCTCACTGTGTCATATATTGGGAGATTTCTGATTTTGTTAAAAATTTCTTCATTCTTGGTGAGAGTTCAACTACATTTGCCCCAAGTACCTGGGCACCTGCAAGACAAGCCCAGCCTTTCAATAAAGACTGGCAGAGGGCTGCAATGGATGTCCATGATCTGATGCACATAATCTGCAGACTCAGTGTGCTCTGAACCTGAGACGTCCATGGCAGCCTTTTCTTGTATCCAGTTTGCTCTTTAGCCTGAGGGAATTCCCACTCTCCATTTTTCAAACCCCAGCTTATTCAGGTTAGGACCTGCTGATAAATTAAGATCACTGCAGAGACTGAAATGCAGAAGTTATCACACAAATAAAGTGGAGAAACTGAACTCAGCCTGCCTCATACAACACACAACCAGCCAAGCTTTTAGTTACTTAAAATACATGACGGATGGGACATCATCATGCTCTAATTTGCTGTTGAGGCTTCATGTTTGATGTGAGAGTAGCAGCTTCTTGGGCACCTCATGTAGTCTGGTCCTTTTAAGCCAGTTTCCAACTCTCCTGTAACTAGAACAGATAATTCCTGTCACAGGACATGGGTGGCTGTGCTAGTATGACATAAACCTGTCACCAAGGCACAGGGGTACTCCTACCATGTGAAAGATGTGTCACCAAGTAAGATGGAGGATACCTGCAGAAGGTCATGGCACAGGTTCCTATTACATCCTACTCTTGGACCCAGGCTTCAGACCAGACAGCAACAACAGAAAGCAGGCAGCAGAACAGACCACTCTTCGCCTGACCCACGTCCTTCACGTGATCAATGTTGTGATAACTCTGGCAAAAAAAAGACAGCAGCCACCAGCAATATAGGCCAAAGAGGGAACTTGGCAGATCAAAGTGAACTGGGTGTTACTCTAAAAAACAAAAAAGGTAAAGAGTTCACCTCCAGATGTAGATCTCTTAGATGCTTGTTAAAAGTGGCATTGAAGTAAGTTTTTGGTTTCAGGTTACACCTAGTATTATAGGAGAAACAGCTACTGTGGAAAGCAGCTATTCTGCTCCTATCTGGTCCCTCCTGACAATTCTGGTGCAGGTACCAGACCTTTCAGAGTGAGTCAGTTTAGCTGTCTGAGCTGGCAAGGATCATCTGTGCAAAAACAGGAGGCAGGGGGATGAAAATATTTTCCATTAGCTCAGCTACTACATCCTCTCATCCTCTATCTAGACAACTTCTAGGTCCAGTTTGAGACAGAAGGTAAGGCCAAGAAGCAGGACCATTTGGAAGGTCTCATATTTAGTTGAGGTGTAATACAAAATCACATCCTTAGAGGCCCAGGTAAGGGACTGCAGCAGCTGAGGCTCAGGTACGCCAGTCCTTCTGCCAGCCTGCTGTGGGAAAGTCACCCTTGTCAACTCAACAGGCACATTTCAAATGTCCACAGCTGTTTACATAGTAATCTCTTATTATAATCTTCAGTTTCTCATGTGAGCTCCTTTTGAGAGGTCATGGTTCAGCTGATGTGTCAGGCTGCTCAAGTCCCTGCAGCAGGAGACATTTTTTTCCTAGAAAGTAGGTGGAGGGTGGGTGTTTGACGTATACTTTCATGTACTAATCACTACATCATGTTCTGCAGAGGAGAGAGATCAGCTTGAGTGTTTTAAAATAAACATGAAGGTACATGCCTGATGTATCTCTTACAGGGTAGAGGCCAAACCCGTCACTGGGTCGCACAAGACATGGGTTCCCTGTCCTCCTGCAGTGCTGCACAGAGGTGCAGGAAGCACAGGCCTAAATCCTAGGCTGCGACTTAAGTGGAGAATACAGAAAAATTATGCCTCCAGAAGAAAATGTGGGGCAAAACAAAGGTTCTATAAGCCTTCTTGGAGGCCTCCTGCTAAATGCGGCCAAATAACAGAAAATGAAGAAAGCTGTCAGTGTATCCTGTTTCCTGATTAACTCATTCTACTCTCTGCAGACAAGTGCAGCTTCTTTTGTCCTCCAAATGCCATTTTAGTAGCTGGAATTTATTTTGTACCACAACAGAATTTTCTTTGTAAAGAGTGCATATAAATTAGCTTTTTAGCACCAACAGGCACACTTTGTGCATGTGTGTTTTATTTACATATATTTCAAACTTAACTGTGCCTGCCATGAGCTCGGACACAAATAGATTTCCCAAATGTTAAGGGTAATCCAAAGTCACTAATCACTGGCAAATCCTGGCTATGATTTAAAGTCCTTTAAGGTTACTAGAAAGAATTCCAGTGTCCTTCAATTACACCTATAAAACACACATTCTTGCCTGTACAAGTTACACAAGCACAGGGATGACAGAATATGGTGCAGATGGATGCCAGACTTCTCCTGTAAAATGTTGTCGAAATATTGCTGCTCTTGCTTTCAAATCACAAGCTCATCAGGCTCTCTAGATTTGTATGTTTCTGCATTCATCTTTGCTCTTAATGATGGAGACCTGCTATTTGTTTGGCAGCTTTCCCCCATACACAGTGTTCTACGTGTCTTATAAAGCCATACAAATATAGGCAGTGAAAGTGTGCAGTTGGACAAAGTTGCTTGAATTCTAAGGAAAACTGCAGGAAAGCAGGAACACAAAACCAAAAGCTTGAGAAGTCCCTTCTTCTGCATCCCTGCCCTTTCCTCATGAGTCCCAACTGCTAAAACCAAATTGGCTTAAACCAGAATTTTCTGGCTGGTAGAAAAATTCACTTTGTCTCTAGACCCAAGCAGAAACCAGTTCTCTGCCTGTTAGTGTTCCCCTAAGCAAGTGTCTGATCCCTTGCCCTGAGGGAATTGTTTCCCTGATTCTGCAAAATTTAATTCTACTGAGGTGAATCTCTGGTATCAGGAAAATGGAGGAACAAATTCTCAAGTGAGGAAATATTGCCAGGACCTGATTCAAAATGCATGCAAGAACAAGAAAGCAATTGCCCTGTCTTTGGCACGTGCATTCATATTGCATCAGCACATTCAAGCCTTACGCATCCTCTCTGAACTCTGTTTTCTAGTGATACTTCTTCACCAGCACTGTGGAATGCTTCCTTTATTTTCCTCAGATGGCACTTTTTCATTTGTATAATTATTTCATTTGTATAATTATTATTCATTTGTATAATTATCAGGAAGCAGGGTCCCAAGAGAAAAATGGCAAAATATATCCCAGATAACCATGCAGAGTGAGTGAACACATGTCCCATGTGTTACCCACACTCCTCCATACATCAGAACCAGCAAGGGAATCTATTCATCAGCCGGTTCACAAGCAGCACTACACATCTTCCTTCTTCAGCTACCAGACTTCAGCTCAAAGAGAGTAAAAACCAACCTGAAGCTAACAGAGCTCAGCTGCTGTCTTTTAAGACACTCCGAATTTAACCCCCAATCCTTTTATTCTAACTGCAAATAACCTCTGCAAGCAACTATGATGCAATTTAAAAAGGAACTTCCCATATTTGGCATAACACTTGCTTCATTCCAGAAGCCTTAAATCACACTGACTAATCACAGACATAGTTTTCATGTGAATATTAACTCCTTTTTCACCGTATTTCCTCATTCCCATGCTTGAAAAGACAAAAGGGAGAGCCAGCTGAAAATTTCAGCTTTTTGTCTGATTCATTCCTTCACATAACTCCTCATCTTCCTAAACAAACACCTTTCATCCTAGAAGTGAAAAGCAATGTGTGCATTTCTGCTTCATGGGAATTTTATTAATTGCATTAATATAAGTCCCAGCTATGAAAACGGGCAATGTAGCTGGCAAGTAAGTGCCTGTATATAAATTGTTAAAGCAAATTGATAGAAAACCTCTAACACCATGGCTCTGGTTTTGCTATTTCTCTTTATCAGCATCGTTAAGCCATGGTCCTGCTTAAATATATAAAATATATTTGTCTATATTTACATAGACAGGTACATCCATGTTTTAATGTAAATTATTCTAAAGAAGGGAAGGAGCTGCCAGAAAGAAAGAAAGACAGACAAACAAATGATCATTCACTTCTGATATCTACTAAGCAAAGAAAGACAGGAATAAATTCTTTCTTGCTCATTTTCTTCATTTTTAGATACAGAACTTCAAAGAATCATCCAATTTGCAGAGAGAAGTCTGTTTTTAAAAGCAAGTAAGAGCCTGTAATCAAGAATATGCAAGTTGATTAGTCAGGTTGCTACTAAGCTTGGGGAATGAATTAACTCTGTTGCCAAATATAGACAGATTTTTTCCCCAGTCTGATTTAGCTGGTGGGAAACATTATATTAAGCACACCTTTGCTATTTCAAGGGAAACTTGAAATTTGTAATATGCTCCAAATCTGGTCACAGGAGTAAAGAAAAATCTTGAAGACAGTATGTTAGTGCCTATTACCAGGCTTGAACATTCATTATGATACTGAACTCTCCTCACTGCTTTCTAAGCAGATCTGCCAAAAAAGGCAACCCTCATTTTTCCAGAGGAATTGATGATATGGGCCAAAAAGCTGTAGGATTTAGGCAGTGCTTTCCCTCAACCAGTTCCTGATGTCCCCCTGAGTAGCAGACCACTGTAACAGGCTGTGCAGTTTGGGGTGTTCTTCTGCATCCAGACAGTGGGGTTGGATCCTCCACTCCACCCCTCTGCTCCCATACAAGTCATTTGACCCTCAGCAGCAGAGCCTACCTGCCAGGAGACAGGCACATACATGCATCTGGTATTTTCAGGGAAGCAGCTGCTGCAAGCCTTTCCCCTTTCCTCTTTTCCCATTTCTAGGTCCACCTGATTCCCAGACCTTTCAAGAAAATCCCCTCCATTTCCCATAGCATACATTTGTTTTCAGCCAGCAAGAAATGACCAGGAAACTAATGAGCAACAGACATTTATTGTTTCAGCTCCCTCAGTGCTTTATTACTTTGCTTTCCAAACAGGGAGCCTGCTTTTCTTCAATTCTCATTTCCTTTTAAAAATGGCTCTTACAGTTCCTCCTCAACTGTTCAAGCACCTACTCTCCCTCCAGGCCCAGGATAGCATCAAGCCTGGCAGCCCTGACCAGTAGCTGTTCTCACTTGCCATCCCATTCCAAAAAAGCCCATCCCAACAGCTTGCGGCCGAGGTCTCATTGCTGCTTCCACTAAAGTTTCCTATCATTCCTGCATGTCCCAACCTGCTCTATGTTCCCCTTTTGCTATGGCAGTGTATCTGCCCAGGAAGACCACCCCCTGTTTATAGTCATTTGGTCTCTCTGCTTGCAGTTCAGTAGATGTCAGCTGGATTTATTCCTGATGTTTCTCCTAACATGTTGTGTGCAGACACATGGGCTAGAAATAAGTGTCCAGAGACATGCCAGTGGCATGAACAGAGGGCTGAAGCCATCTCCTTCCTTCACCAACAGAGCTGGAGAAGGATCTAGAGCAGAAGTCTTATGAAGACTTTTAATGGAGTTGGGATTGTTTAGCCTAGAGAAGAAAAGTCCTCCTGAGGGAGGACTTCATTGCTCTCTACAACTACCTGAGAAGAGGCTGTAGCAAGATGGGTGTTGGTTTCTTCTCCTAGGTAACAAGTGACAGGACAAGTGGCCTCAAGCTGCAACACAGAAGGTTTAGATTAGATACTAAGAAAAATTTCTACACTGAAGTGTGTCCAGGCATTGGAACAGGTTCTACAGGGAAGTGGTGGAATCACCTTCCCTGTAAGTGATCAAAATTGTGTGGATGGGGCTCCTGGGGACTTGGTTTAGTGGTGGATTTAGCAGTGTTCCAATAACATTTGGACTTAACGATCTTAGAGTTCTTTTCTAACCTTGCTGAACCTATGAGTCTATGATTCCTGACCCTGAGGAGGAATGGTGGTGGGAGATGCAGGGTTGGATCTGGGAGTTTCCAGGCCAAGGGTGTTGAGTGTGCAGACTGCTGTCCTTTCCAGGAAGAAAGTGTGAATGGCATTGAAGTGCCTCAGCACCACCAAGCCTTGCTGTGGAGAGCAGTGCTGCTCCTGCAGAAAAGCCTCCTTGCCTCCAAGCAAGCACTAGGTCAACAGCTGCCAGTGGGGGATGAGGTAGGGGACAGGATAACATGTAACTTCAGATGTGATGTTTAAAAACAAAGGGAAGGGGAAGTGCTGGAGCGAAATGTCCAATTTCCATGAGCTTAACTGTTTAGCCCCTCCAATGTATTGCAGTTTCAAAACAGTGACAGTCTCTTGGTGAGCAATGGCAAGACAGGAGCCAACATTGATATTCAATATGTGTCACGATTTGCACAGCAGCAGCAGGCCTTGTTCCTCTATGCACTGAACAAACACAGTGGGGCTCACTGCCTGCTCCAAGGAGATTATATGATGGCTATGGAAGGAGGTGAAGAGAAAGCACACATGCACAAGGGCAGGTCAGTAACAACGGCATTACCTCTGCTTCAAACACTGGGAAGGACTGTAGCCTTGTGCGTGGTGTTGTGCTCTGCCACAAGGTCAGCAGCACAATGAAATAATCTCGAGTCCTTCACAAATTGTGAGAGCTGTGATCCCTATCACCATAAAGCTGTTCTACCCAGCAAACCAACCAGACCAAGACAGACTGTCTCCTTCCTCTCTCTAGCAATGACAAGTGATCCTTCCTGACTGAGCAAGGGCTTTCCCACCAGGAAGCCTATGCAGTAACATGTGTCTATGTGAGACTTATTTTTATGAGACAGATGGAGCCTTCAGTTCTCATGCATTTTTTAATATCTCATCACTGTTTATGTGAGTAACTAAGTGATTCTTTAAATTGAGGTCCTTTTATTTCAGGGACAGACACTGCCAGAAGAAATAATATTTGATATTTTGTGGGCAATAACATGATCTTGGAATGGGGACAGCTCAATCACTTCTGTGTTTTACTAAGGTCATATGTAACTGTCTCCAACTAACACCTCTTCTATTTTTTAAGTTAGGGGTTATTCTGATGTAGGAAACACATTTTTTAATAGTGAAGGAGATCAGGCACTGGAACAAATACAGAATGGCTGATTCTCTCTCTGATCTTCAAACTACAAAAGATACACTCTGACCAAAAGTGCTCCGAGGCTCAAAGCAGTGGAAACCAGAACATTACAATGGCCTGTTAAACGGGGGAAGCCAGAGAAGATCCAGCTTCAGTGACTTTCTCCTCTGTAGCTGCTCCATATGTTCTGTGTACATCTCTTTGTCTTGGTGTAGGTAGAATCACATAATCATACACTATTTGGGTTGGAAAGGACCTTAGAAATCATCTAGTTCCAATGTGTCTGTCATGAAAGGGGAATTGGAATGAAATGTCATTCCATTGTCATGAAATGGCACATCTCATGAAAGATAGAAAATAGCAAATTAAATACTTGTATAAACTGAAGAAAGAATTTTAAAATTAAAGTCCTATTGCTCTCAAGGCTTTTAGTTGCTCAGAGGGGCATTAGGTGGCAAATAATGTTTGGATGTCAGCCCAAGTTCTTCAAACGCAGTTTGAAAATTAAAAAGACAGTATATAGCCAGGGATAAATTTAAGAGATAACACTGCAGCGCAAATAAGGCCCCAAACTGTCAAACCTGGCAGACAGAAAGAATGTGCTAGAAAAACAAATTATAGTAATGAACACCATTCTACAAACTGCTGTGAAAGAGACAGAACCCCTCCTAATCCCTCAACAGTAAGGAAAATAAATGGTTTGTATTTACATTTGATTACATGGAAAACTGAACTTATTTAAATAATAATCATGTGGTCAAATTTCTAAATAGAAAAGATGGAAAAGATACCAAATTCCCAGTCCATGTCTGCTTGGCATTTGCAGGCAGTCATGAGCTGGTTCTGCTCAGCTCAGCCTGTCCAGCCTAAATTAACACAACCTGCAAGGAGTCGGTGTGTGTGTTGCCAGGTGCTGAGCATCTTCCTCCCCTGCCTACCTGGCTGTAGCTCAGTCTGTGTAAGCTACCCTTAACTCATCTGGAAAAGGCTCAGATGCTCTATGCTCCTGCTGCGTGCTCAGGCTCCTGTTGTCACCCAGACTGTATGGTCCAAGGGGTCGGAGCCACACCTATGCCCTGAATCCCTCCTCAGGCTCCACCAGCTGAGCTGATCAGGGCTCAGGTCAGTTGCTTGAGTCTAAGTATTCAGTATAATTAGACAATCAAGGATAATCCAAGATGGTGTTGGCCCTGCCAGACACTGATATGAAGGCAACTAATCAGGGCCCAGCTCTTCACTGTCTGCAGCAGGGGCTTGTACGTCAGCTTCACAGCACCTACATTACAGCCAAGTGAATACAGGTGTCCAAATCTGATTCTGAGGCTGCCAGCCTAGGAAAAAATCTGGAGCTATTCATGCAAGTAACACGTTCTTAGATGTGTTCATGTGAAGAAAAATTGCCTGAATCAAGTGAATACAGCAGTGGTGGGAACTCCAATAGAACTACCATGCAGTAGCACCCACATGCATGGAATCAGGATCCTGTTTAAGAAGTGGATTAGATTTAATAACACCTTTCTGGAGCTCAAGTAGTATTAAACTAATGAGAAAAAAATCTGAGCTGAATCACCAGGAGCCATTTCTTTCATCCCTCCTCTACCTGCAGCCACTGAATGCCCAAGTTCTTTCTCACTTGTTGCTGTTGAGACATAGTCCCACTGAAGTGGAGTGAGATACCAATATCAATCGATGGCGGCCAAAGTCTGGCAGCAGAAAATCGTGAGGCAGAATTGTCTCAGTCAAAATGCCTCTTTTGCCAAGGAGTGAGTGGAACTTCGGGGTTTTCTTGTTGGGTTTGTGGATTTTCTGATCACAGGGTCAAAATTTGGTTAACTCTAAAATCAATGTGGTTTTAGGACTAGATCAAAGACTTAAGTGCCTGAATAAAGGACTGCAACAGCTAATCATGAAGAAACATAAATAGATTTAACACATGAAGGCAAAATCAACAAATAGCTGCAAAAAAAGGAAATTCCTTCATATCCATTGTTTGCCTTTGAGGCAAAACCAGTGTTTTTCTTTAGTTACTACTGAGACACTGGGGCACCAGTCAGAAGCGAGGTGCATTCAATACTTCAAGAAAATTGCATGTGTCCTCCCTGTACAGTTTTGCAAATGTCCCTTTTCACACAATTTCTTGCTTTTACATTCTTCCCTTGTTCTTTTTCCCTTTTAGCCTCTTCATTATGGTGAGAGTTTGTGCATGACTCACTTCATTTTATCAAGGTCACGTTACTACAGAGGACAAAAGAGGGAAGACAGAGGTCACCAAGCAGAAGAAGGGATAGGCAGACTACCTCAAAATGCATTTGCATCTCAGGATTAATACTCCTTGAAAAAACTACATGAAATGAAAATAGTTTCACCTTCCTCTTCTCTATTTCTTTCCCAGTCATAACCTTACAAATAACATGTTAACCTCAACTTAAATCTTCTCAAAATTTTGCATTTATGTCTTGTATGATGCTTAGACTCCCATCATAAAATTGTATTACGAACCTCTTAGAAGAACTGATTCAGCCAAAAGGAGAGGAGCGTAATACAATTTTATGATGGGGGTTTAAGCAACTTTCAATACATAAATGCAAAATTTTGAGAAG
>JANPWX010000044.1:2954354-3007671 GCA_024734555.1 Trochalopteron elliotii | reverse complement strand
AGGTGTCAAATGGGGTAACAGCTCCTCCAGCATCTGGTTGGCCGTGGTGGTGTGACAAGGCAAGTCCTAAATCTTCTTCTTTTTACATCCAGACATTGCTGAGGGAAATGCCATAGCAAAGTCTGTTTTGCTCTGTATTCACAGATAGGTTTTGTCATAAAAAGGCTCAAGGTTTTGAGGTCCTGGTCTTTAGCCAAGTGACATCCCAAAGCTAGTGTGTACTTTGCCAGTACGTTTTCTTCATCTGTCTACAAGGCAGGAGGTAAGTTTTTTAAAGGTATTTTGCTTACAATGAAAATCCACTTTCTCCTAGTTTTTTCTATTCCTTGTGTTAAAAAAACCCTTACAGCTATAATGGGCATTCTGTTTAGCATGAGGTGCCCTATAAATAAATGTGCAGTTAATGATGTTCATTTCAGTTCCTTTCACTGTGCAGATAAAGTATATATTATTCAAAAAGCAAGTCAGCTTTCATTATGATGACATGAATAAAAACAGAAGGGAACATATTGCTCTACCAAACTCCAGGACCTAGGCAGCCAGTTCTGTGGAAGGTTTTTGTTTCAGAATTTAAAGGGCTAAATATTTCAACTAAACCTCTGAGTGGAGTTTGTATATTTACATAAATTCTTTTTTTTTCCTTGGAGCCTGACCCTGTTTCCTGAGGCTTGAGTGAGGGACTGGCTTGCTTTTTCCCGCTTTTGAAAGGCATGGATTTGTTGTCCTTCTTTCTTATTAAATGTAAATCAGGAACCCTAAAAGTCAGTTTACACCACTTCCACTTGATAGAATATTGCTACTTAAAGACCCTTTCCTCCATCATTAGAAATAAGCATTCTTTAAATTACACATTTTCATTAAAAAATCGCTTGCATAATACTAATGCTCCCCACTCAGATTCCTATATATCATGTGGCTTTGAGACTGCAGCATGCTGAGGTCTTCTGTCTCTATTATTTATGTCTCTCACACATGAATAACAACTCTGCTGACATAAATTCATCTAATGGAGGCAACTTTATGCTCAATAAATATTGTGAATACTTGCTGAGTATTACACAGACTAAGAATCTCTTCATGTACTTCCCACCAAAGGAGAGGAACTCTCTTCTGCATTGAAATCACTTTAAGCCTGGCTCGAGTTTCAACCTGTCACTATGTGCACTCAAGTGAGTGCAAGCTCTGTCCTGACACAAATTGGAAATGAAAGATGTTGACAAAAATTTCAGCAATGTGAGTAATGATTTATGACTGGTTTTGCCCTGGCACCCCAACAGTGTTCGTGAATAAAGCACTGGGGCTTATGGTAGCAAATAATTCATTAGAAAGACAATTTCAACTTGATTAGAGATTACTGAAAAAGAAAAAGGAAAGGCCAGAACATTTTATGAATCAACATGCACTTCAGTTCCCCTTCTGTAAATATCTGTGGTAACACGTAAAATTTAGGTCACATCTTTATCCATAGGCACCTGCTGGTGGCATGTTGCCAATCCACAGTGCTGTTGACAGTGGAAGAGTTTATACTGTGACCACATCTGAGAGTCCCATTTTTGCACTGGAGCCCAACATAACATCTGAATATGAAACACTATGATCCTGTAAGCTGCATGAATTTTCCCTGTTCTGGACTGTCTTATATAGAGAATCTTTTATTTAATGATAATATGATAGAGAAAATAAGGCCTGTTGTAGATATATGATACCAAAAAGGTTCTGTAAGTATTTTCTTGCCTTCAGAAAACGAAATGAAAATCTTTTAAATTATTAATACATATTCATGTGCACTCTTGAAAATACGGTTTGTCCCAGACTAAGAGCCAAGTGTGTGCCCTTAAATCATAGCATTTCTGTAGCTAGCATCTGCAATGTCAAACACCAAAAGCCCCACCCTGCAGGAAAATTGTCCCCCCAGACACCCTTTCATTCCAGACCTACTCATTCAGATACTGCTTTCACAGCCTTTTAATCAAATCAACCCGTACAATCTTCCTTTCACATCACCATCCCGTCTGTCGCACACAGGCAAGCTGATTTTACACTGCAATTGTCCTCTCATTTCTGAGGATCACATCAGCTCCATTTTCACTCTAAAAAGCTAAATCCCTTTTTCAGACTGCCATGAAGCTGACAGAACTTTATATAACCTGCATTTTGAGGAGGAAAAAGAAGTGGCAATTAAAGCAAAGCACGGAAGCTCTTAGAAGGAAGAAATTCTTCTGCTTTGCCCTCTGCTTCCACCTTTTTTTCAGACCCAGTTTGTAAGTGCAAGAAGGCTTTAAAGAGCAGTGGCAGTTGTAAGGAAACCTAAATACATTGCAGCTGATCCTACACTTCACCTTTAGGAGTGTAGACCAGAATTTGAAGAGAGACCTAAGAGTATTGGTACTTGGAAGCATTTTTGCTCACTTTGAGCCCTGTTCACAACAACAGGGCTCAGAAGACATTTATGTTTTTGTATTCCACAGTTAAAAACTGTGAGGATCTCTTTACAACCTTCTGACATTTTCATGTGGAGAATGGGGTCCAAACTGGCATAGTGATCTTGTTCCCAGCTTTGCCATTTAGTCCTTTGGGAAACAACCCTAAACAGTTTGTTTGTCTAATGTGAGCATAAAATATGGCATGGTGTTACTGCACGTTTGCACACAAGTGGCCAGTGACTTAATCAAAAATTGGGAACACTAATACCATGATATATTCCTGCCGAGGCGCAGTCTGAAAAACACAGATATGAGAAATCATACATGATAGATATGGAAAGATTTTTTTTTAGCACGTAAAAGCTCTTCAACTGATGCTCTAACAAGGAAAGGGTTGATGAGGAGTGCTAATGGCACTGACAGAGTGAAATCAGTGAGAACCTTGTCTGCAAAATAAATTACAAGAGCAGAATAAGTGTCTGTTTTAAGCAGTTTCCAGATCATCTGGGAGTTTGAAAACCTTGACTAAAATGGCTTTACTGACATTGGCAGTGTATTGTCTGCTTAACAACAGCAACTCTACTACTTTGTATTTTAGGAAGTGCAGTTTGTAACATAAAAGAGCAGTGTAAGAGTTTGTACTGTGACCACGTCTGAGAATCCCGTTTTTGCATTTTGGCTCCTTGGAATCTGCATGGTCATGCTGGCAACAGCAATGTACTGGCTTTAGACAGCTGCTGTATGAGATCAGCTGTAGGGTGCAGTGGGGCTACACAACCGCAGGGAATCAGAGCAGGCAGATGTGAAGGACACAGCTGTTCTGTCCTGTCTTGGGATGCTCCCTGACCAGCCACGTCCCATGGCTGCCCAGTAGCCTCAACAGGACTGTGCACAGTGATAAAAAGTGTGAATCTTGTACTTTAAACCTATTGCAAAATGTTTGAACCGTACCATTTTCTCAAAAAGTTACTGAAGCATACTTCTTGGTGTATGAGCAGCTCAAGCTATCTGCCCATGTGTGGAATCCCAGGCTCTGCAACTTAATGCTTTTCCAGTGACCACAGACTGGACTTCACCACATGACTACTGTAGGTTAATACAGCTACATCATATTCAACCAAATCAGCTGTCACATCAGCTCTCCATTTTCATACAAGCAGCCAACAATAGTTATTTCCACTTGCAGTGCTCACCAGTTAAATCAAATTTTCTTCAGATATTTAAACACCAAGGTCATTTTGCTGACAGTAGCTGAAGAAAGAAGCAAACTCTGAATTCTAAATGCTTCTTTAGATGAATTTTCCTTCACAAAAAAGGGATCATTTTGTTTATGCAGTTCGCATTTATGGCATCTCTAACATACCAAATCTGTGTTTCTTCTCCTGGTATGAATGATCTATCTCATGCTGTAAGCTGCCTCTTTTACTTCATCCCACATGAGACAACAATAATTTAAAATTTCATCTTTCTGCAACTGCACTCAATCATTTCTATGTATCTGTATAATTTTTACTAATTCAGGGTCTATGACTAGAAAGTCAAATGATTTCTTACTAGAGAAATATTAATGCTCTGTTATAACAATGCTGATTGCATTACTGCTACTGGAGCTGTGCACAAAGCAAGCATTGTCTGGTTTTTGTCAACCTAAGCATGGTAGACACAGACCAGAATCAGTTTAAGCAGGGATATACTAGTAGTCATGTCAATGTTCTGCCTGACCACTGCTAAAGTTAATCATAAGCATATTACTCAATTAGGTGGATGTCTCTTCCTGTCTTCTGGCAAAAATGTTCCACTTGGTATAAATAATTAAATGCCCAAACAAGGATTTCAATCTAACTATTCTGTTGCCCAAGTGAGTGCCTTCCCAAACTAATCTCACTATTTTCCTTGTGCAATGCAATAGAATTTAATTATTCATGCCAAGCAGAACAGCTTAGCTAGAGGAGATGGAAATAGCATGCCTATCTACTCCCCCTCTACAGCTTGGGAGTTTCCATGGGCCCTTTGGGACATGAAGTCTATACATTCTCATTCCTGCTTCTGCCTGGGGAAGGTATGGGAAGAGTGTTCATGCTGTACATGTGGGCTTAAGGTGGCATTGCTTTCCTTTTATTCTACCATAAATTCCTGCACTGGGTCCCAGAGGCAAAGCAGACAAGGCTTATGACTCCCACTTGTGCTTCAATGCAAGATTTTGGCAAGGATGGGTATGTGTGGAGGCAGCAGCATAGGGACCTTGGTTGTTTCATGAACCGAAACACAGATCCTGAGAGAACCAACTTTCTTCCTTGTTATCTGCAGCCAAGCAGTGATGCAGGGATGTAAGACATCCATCAGAGAGGTGAATCATCCTGGGGATCTGGCCCCTGACTTGCAACACTGCATCAGATGATGACTCCAGTGTGTGTTTTCAGCACTGCCTCTATACCACAAGTAGCTGCCACAGCTCCTTTGGGATGTTGAATGAATTACGTTTTGCTTGGCAGGTGAAGAAAGAAGAATGTACCCCTTCTCAAGTGTCACTAATCTCACTTACCTAACCTGTCATATACAAATATTATCAATAATATTATACTACATCAGTCTTGGTGCAGTAGAACAAAAGGGAATAAAGCCGAACCAGAGCACAGCATCTGGCTATGTAGAGATGTGCAGTAGCAGCATTTTTTGTTTCCATTTAGGCTGTATGAACAATTAGTTTATTTTTTAATTTTCTTTGCTCCCTTGGTAGAAGAAGAGATCAAAAGACAGCAGAAGAAATTACCTTTAATAAACTAGTGTATTTTTTAACATGAACACTTTGTGACAGTTTACAAAAGACCTCAGTACTAGCAACTTGACATTAAAAGATAGAGAGGAAAAAAGGGATTTTTATTTTAGTTTTGCTGGGATGTTTTTGTTGTTATTAATTTTTTGGGGAGTTCATTTTCTGCTTTCCTTTTCTCTTTATATCTCCTTTGCCTTTGCCTGCCTGGTTCCTGGTCTCTAACCATCACTTCAGGTCTGCTAAATGTATCTAACAAATCTTACCAATCATAATGTCTCAACATGCCCTCTCATAAAAATACTAAATACATCAAGTAGAAATCTATAGGGCCAGATTGCAACTCATCCTGTAAGCTCATTATACTGTGAAGAAAGGAGGCAGAGAGGGAGGGAGTTTTCTCAGGTGATTCCTCCTTCCCTTCTCTTTCTCCAAAGGGGAACTGAGGAGTATCTGGTCCGTGTGGACGTGGCACAGCCATGTGGTTGCAGCCCAACCTTAGCAGGTGGCTGACACGACTCCGTGCCTCACGAGCATGATAAGGGATGGGGTAGCTATCATGACATTGAGCTTTACATGCTCTTTTTCATAAACAGTCCTCAAAGATCTGCCAAATCTTTGCAACACCTTTTGGTGCTCTGGCAGAGGCTGAGACTCTCCAGGCCCCTTGCCCCAGGGTCACACTGGTCACCACAGGAGGCCATAAGCTCTACGCAGTGCATCCCCCATGTTGCACTGACAGGATGTGCTACAACAGCCTAAAATCTCCCACCTTCCCTTTTTCTGTGTGGAAATTCTGCCCTGGATGTCCCTCCTACAAGGGTGGTGTGAGAGAAGCACATGTGATCCATGAGAGTGGACCAGGTGGGGAATATCATGGTTGTCCTGGTCTGTGCTGACAGCAAGGGGCTTGTGCTAAAGACAGCCTGAGCTCAGCCAGCACATCTCGCACCTTGTTCACAGGTGGCACCAGACTTTGACTATGCCAGCAGATGAGGGGCAAGTTAAAATCTGTGCCCCTACCCACCGTACAATAGAGATGCAGTCATGGTACCTTTATGTAAATAACATTTAAATAAAACAAAGCCAAAGAGCCTGAGCTTGTAGTTTTCTTGTGGATCCTCTTTTCATGTAGCAAAGCACAGAGGCAGCAGCTTCTGCACATTGCTCTGAATAACACCCTGGAGAAGCAACCCCCACTTCCTCTGTACCAGAAACAAGAATGAGCCTAACACTGGGGTTATTTTCTCTTTCCCACCATTCATTACTAATTTTTGGCTATAGGCAAAGATCTGAAAGTCAGTAGCATGTCAACCTTCTTGCTTGCACTGCACTTCTACAGTGCACATCAGAAGACATATCGTTATTTCTTGCGAGGCAACGCACCCATTGCAAGCCTGATTCATGTTCCCTGAAGTATCTGTAAGGTGGGAAATGCAATTAATTCTAGAAGGAATCCTTCCTGCTGGCAGGCAGCCAGAGATAGCAGAGCCTAAATAGCTTTTGGGCAGCCACAGCACAGAAATTACAGCCATTCACCAAGGACACTCCCCCTGAGATTCTGCTTTCTTGAAGTAATTGCAAATAATATCACTTGGATTCAGATAGCTGGAGGGGAAACTCAGGCACTGATGAAGCATGAAACAGCCTGGCCTGAGACCTACAATAATTCCACATAAAAATTCACAGCTGCCCGTTGTTAAAAATAAAAAAAAGACCATATCCCCCTCTACTTTCCGTCAATGAATTTCCTTTTGTTCCCCTTCCCCCACAGCCTTTCCTCCCCTTCCTGCCAGGCTGCCTGTGCCCTGCTGGACACCATTCCTCACCCTGCAGCACCTGGAGGCAGGGTGACACCAGCGTGAGGGCAGAGGGTGGCCCCAGCCTGCCCCTGAGCCCTACTGTGGCTGGTGCCCCTCTGGTGGCAGGGAAGGTGGCCCCACAAATGCACAGCCCCTCAGTGCTCTCATCACTCTCATCACCTGCATTTTGGCTCCTCTGAGCACAGAACATGCCAGCACAGGGCATCTCCAGGTGGGGGATGTCACCTGCCCAGATGAGAGCTGCAGGGCTGCAGAGGTGCTGCAGAAACAGCCACTGGCCAGGTGCTGCAGGGTCTCTTCTCAACAGGTTGGCTGGTGTGAGTTCCACAGGCAGCATGGGGTTTGGCAGGAGAAAAATCCCAAGCCTCTATTGATCTCCCACCTTGCCGTGCTTGGAAGGCCTCATCAGGAGAAGGAGATTCAAAATCTTCATATATTTGTTTCAGAATTCTGAACTGAACACTGTGGCTAAAATACATGATGAGAAGCACTCAGGAAGGAGGAGATGCAACAAAACACAGCAATAATTACACTTAATAATAAAAATTCATTGAAGGACTAGATTCCTTTCCCCACATTAAGTAATGGCTTATTGCCATGGAGTAGGTGGCAATACCTCTTGCAAAGAGGAATACTGTAAGAAATCCATGATATGACATACAAAAGTAAAGGGCACACAATGGTATTCTGAAAAAATGGCCTTGTAAAGAGTAGGAGGCCATTCTGAAGGAGGAAGGCTGGCAGAGTATTATCTGCCCAGAATATCTGCCTGTCTTTTAGTTCATATTACAGTAGCCCTCAGGGTGGTCAGAACAAAACTTGACTTTCCCTGCCTTTCCTTGGCAGATGTGCGAAGTAACCTTCTCTTAGAGCCTTTACGATCTAGAAGAAGAGGAGAGATGATACTTATTTCTGTGTAAGGAAACTCTAAACCAGTTCTTCCATACAAGGAATCTCAAAACCAGTTGGGAAGTCCTCAGAATTGTGAATGGAGTCCTGTCTCCTAGCTCCTCCACCTCTTTAACCCATGATTTTTTCCATGGAAATATATCACTACATCTAATAGTACCTTGCACTTCTGTAGCCTCCTCTACACAAAGATCACAAAATAGGTCCCAAAGGAAAGGAATCACCACACCCTACATAGTCAGCTGTACTGCAGACATCTAAGTGGACATCTGGTCACAGACAGCAGAAAAAGAGTTAATGCCATCAGGGGAGCACTGGCTGTACAATGGGATTCACCTCATTGCCCAACAACTCAGGAGACAATGGGACTAAAATGTGGGATATCTCCTGTAGCTGCAGGCAGCCCTTGTCACCCCAGCACTGCTGCAGTCTTGCTGGGCAGGGTAAGAAGGGACAGTGCCCCAAGGGAAAGCTTGGTCCTCTCCTATCTGGGTCTGGCCCAAAGCAAAAAGTAAGAGGAAAGTTATTTCAGTGTGGAAGGTTTTGGTCAAACTACCTCCTTGGCTGCTCAGGAGAGCACATTGTTGCACCTCCTGTCCTCAGAACTTCTGGAATCCACCAGATTCCAGAATCCAGGCACTGCATGCATTCCCTGCCTTCACCTCTGCTCTTGGAATGAATGACAGTGCAAAGGTAAAGAAATGATGTTGTTAAGAGAGCTTATTTGGCAAAAGTAAGAAATCACAGGAGACTGTAGGTTACCCAAATTGGGTGTTGTGAATTTTTATCTATACTGTTGTGGTGCAAATTCCTTACCTAGTGGGCTGCCTGAGAGATGCTGGTCTGCCTCCCTACCAACAAAAGTGGGTGCTGGCCTTGCTGCCCCATGCTTTGAGCACCTCCCTTACCACAAAAACTGAAGCCTTCCTTTACACCACTCCTCTGTTCAGTGGCACATGGCATTCATGAGATGATGCTCGTGCGCATGCAATGCACATGCTACACATGTATCATTGAATACACATGCCCCACAGAGCAAACCAAGACCCAAAACTTACTGTAGTGTCATGAAGAGTAAATAGTTCTTGGTAGATATAATATATGGCATGCATATTTTACTGCTTCCCATTCTTCACTATACTCAGATTGGGCAAAGTGACTTTCAGAGACTCAAATTTGCCTTTACAAGTTGTGTTTGCATTCTTTGAGTTCAGTCACCCAGTCTTAACTGCCTCCTCCCTTCCCCACACTGCCAGTTCGCCTATCCTGTCCCCCTCACTAAAGCTTCCCAGTTGCTTCTGCAATCCTTGTTTCTGATTATTTAACACCTGGTTTTGTGCTGCTTCTGGTAACTTTCCACTCTTTTAAACCCCACACAGAACCTGGAAAAACTGGTTTGTGTAAACTTCAAGTAACCCCTTGTGCCAAGACTATTTCTAACTCAGTAGTGGAACATGATGGTTTGATGGTCAGGGATTGTTCCCAGCAGAGAAGTTACAGAACATTTAGGGAGGAGTGGAGAGAGGGGAATTCAGACTCAGTTGCATTTGGCTGCAAACTTCCTATAAAATTTGTGTTAAGATTCATGTCATACATTTATGGGGAGCTATTTCCAAGGAAGCACACCAAGTGAAGTTAGCACATCATTGTGGGTTAGAAAGCTTTTATTTGGCTGGAGATTGAGCTGTTCCAAAGACCAGGGACTGATGACTTGTCACAAGCTTGAGCATTGAATCATTATTTAATACTGTTTTCAGGAAGAAATTTTGCTCTCACAGGAGAGAGGCTGGAATAAGTCTGCATAAACTATGTGTGGAATGGTGTCAGTGTAGACTGAATCTTGCTGTAGTTTCACACTTGTAAGCCACTATTTCTACTTAGTAGAAACACAAAGTCTGAGTCAACACTAAAAACCCAACAGAACTGTTACCATTTTTACAGGAGATATGTTTGTCCTGGTCAGAGACCCCTCATTTACCACAGTCTGTGTCTTTGTACAGGCAAGCTGAGCTCCCTCAGCTCTCTACTGTGACAAAACAGCCTCACACAAGTGAGTCCTTCTGCTCATAGGAAGCCAAGCACTCGTAAGGAAACACAGCTAGAGGTTCACAGGATGTTAGTAAAGGGATGTCTGCGTGGGACGTAAGTAAATTACAAAGAGCTACAAACACACTGAAATCAAGACAGGAAGCATCTGTGGGGGTCACTGAGGAGCCATGGAGAACTCAATCCATTCGACATTTTCTGAGTCATGAAATTTTTAAATGCAGTACAGGACTAGTTTTCACTAAAATATTTTACTTCTTTTTCATTTTATTCTCCTCTCATTGACACTGCAACTGGTCAAATTATACCCTATGTCAAACAAACTGTCTTCAAAGGTAAGAAAAAAAAGTAAAAGCAATTGGAATCTAAATGGTACCCTCTTAAATTCTTGAAATCTGAGTGCTTGCAATCCCTTGAGAGGCAAATGGCCTAGACAGGAGAAAGCAAACTTCAGATTCATGGAGGGAGTGTGATTTGGAGGAAATCTAGAAGCTACGCACATAAACCTCTGTGAAGTTCTCCAAGAGATTACAGATTGGACACAAAAGTAAGTGAAATCATACATTGCTTTAGCCCTTCCGTGTTTTACCTTTAGACCTTTAGCCTTTCTAGTTTAGACCTTTCATCAGGTTACCACTTTATATTGCTTTTCTTGCCCATTCTACCCCATTTTAATGAAGCTGTGAAAACAGTCATGGAGCACCAGCAGAGCTCACCACCCACCACCTATCTTCTCAGCTGTGAGTGAAAACTGCTTTGAAGAAATTAATAAAGACTACTAAGTTGATGTCAAGATGACCAAGTGCATTTTTTCGATTTCTCACTTCCTTGGTTCTGTAGCATATGAGATCACCTTCCTTTTTATAAATGATATAAACTTCTGTCTGGGGTATTGTTTCCACAAGGTCTGAAGACTGCATGTTTCTCAGCACTGATCTTAAGTTAACCCTGAGCTGCAAATGTATCCTAGATTTGTTCAGCTTCTCTCATTTTTGATTCTGCTGATTGATTTCTGTCAGAAATGGATTGTTTCCTTGGATATAGTGCAATATTCATTATTTAGTGAAGACAATGTTAAACCAGCAGGACTGTGCATATGGGAAAAATAGATTAAGAGATCAATGAATAATGATGGATTCTGTCAGAAAACCTCTTAAAAAAAGAGCTATCAAGCAAGGTCAGAAAGCACAAGCTTTCACTCTTAAAGAAAAAAAAAGGGGGCTTCTTTTGAAAAAGTTAGAAATCAACAGCAGTGGTACAGAAACAACAACAGCATCTATAAGGAAAGTAACATTGTTCTGTCTGTGACACCCATCCAACTTGATAAAAATTTCATTCAAACAACAGTCTCTCTTTTTATTAAGACTTGCAGAACAAGAAGTATGCATATGGGAGCCTAAAATGTTTTGCTACCAGTATATAGAAAAAGCAGCAGTATCTTTCACTTGACTTGTTCCAGTGGGATAGAGAGTTTTGTATCTCAGCTAAGTGGGAGGAAGGTGATGAAATACATTCATTAGTTGGCATTTATACAGGACACCTGTACCAAGAAGTGTAAGGCTGCATAGACACAGAGTGCAGACACGGAGTCCAGGACACAGCAGAACAGCAAGAACTCAGATCTGGCTAAAGCTTAGCATGATCAAAAGCAGTTTGTAAACTAAGGGTGGTTATAATCAAAGTCTGGAAATTAAAATCAGTCAAATAAAACTGGTGCTGAGTAACACACTGTTCCCGTAAGCTAATAATTTTGGTTTTGTTGTTGTGGCTTGCAGTGGGCTGCCTTGACAATAGGACATCAGTAAATGCAGTTTCAGCACCTAACCTATGTTAGCTGCTAAGCTGAGGTGGTAACACAAAGGGATGGGCTGCACAGCAAGAAGCATCTTGCAATAAAGCACTCAGTACACTTTCAGATCAAGATCAAAGGTAAAGCTTTAGCTTCAAATCACAGGCTTACCCTTCACATAAAAGATATCTTGCAGAGAATCATTTACTTCTTCAGTTTTTCATTCATTACACAACCTGTTATCCTTAGAAGTAGAGGTTCACATGCTAAGCCTTTACAAACATCTGATTATTAAGATACAAACATTTCTATATTTAAAATACTCCTTAAAACAGAAGACTGGGAATGATTCACAATTCAGTATTTCTTGGCCTATTTCAGAGTCCAGCCTTTGTGAATCATGGCCCTTGCACCTAAAATAACGCTTTTAGCTCAGTTGTCAGATATCATCACAACTGCTTAAGGGCTGTGTTGACACTAGAATGAAAGGTACATCTGCTCCTCTGCAGTGAGTGCTAACCAAGCAGCCACAGACTGTGGACAGGCCAGATGCAGTTTGGGAGCCTTACATATAGTCTGCAGTCGGTCATCTTAATGCTCCATCATAAAACATTTGACTCATGCCAGGGGAACATACCCCTTTTCACTCACAATCTATGCAGTGTTGTCGCAGGTGGATAGTGGAAGAACATTTACAAACAGCAGGATATAGATAGAATATCTGAAAATATGAGCTTGCACCAGAATAAAAATAGTAGTCACATCCCTTTTATGGGTGACATCACACCCAAAATGGAAAAGTACCCTTCAGAAGACTGTTTGCCTTTACGAAGGTACATTTTGAATCTCTCCAAATGCTACACATAAAACTTTCTGCTGTCTCTGTGCTCTACCTCATTCATGGATATTATTAAACACTTTAAAAACGTGTTTATCAAACCTAATGTTTATGATATGGCGCTCTATCTTAAGATTAAAGGCTTGCCATTCACAGAGCTAGAGCTTTCAGGGAGCTCTTGTTCCGTGTTTCATTCATCAAGCTGCACGCGGCAGCGATTACTGGCAATTGTCTGCCGGTGCTGCCCACACCGCGGCTCTTTGTGCAGCATGAGTCACTCACTGCGAGCTGCAGCTCCGAGCAGGATGTCTTCATCCTGCAGTAACCATGTGCTTTGTTCCAGATTACCTTCCTTCCTTTTGAGTAGGCAGGATTAGTGAAGTGCAATTAGTGATAATGCCGTTTGTCCCCAGGGTCATAATTTTTCTTAAAGCATTTATTCTTTTCAGTGCCTCTCATACTACACCAAAAAAACCTGCAGGAATATCGGCATGTAACAGTCACAGATGCCAGAAGAAAGATGCATCTCTGCTGCTGAAAGGAGGAATAGTGGCCCACGAGAATTTGACTCAATATGTAACAATATTTCCATGCAGTTATAATGCAATTTAGTCCAATTCCACTGCTCTCTTGTGAAAATATCTTCCTACTCTCTGTCAGGAGGGAACTATTATTCTGCACCTTTCTCTTTCTCTTCCAGTGCTGGAGGATTACACCAGAGGTAAACAGACAATACTTTGTCCTTTTTAAAAAACTATCTATTTGCAACCATTCATTCCAGAAACCTGGGTGTTGGAGAGACCAGATTATCTGTCTGCTGTTTTTCAGGGTTTGCCTTTCTTCCTGCTCCAGTTCCTGGTTAGATACCATCTCTCTCCCTTTCCATTTACTCCAATTATAAACAGAGTGGATAGGTGTTTTTATTGAACAAATAATTCCTGAAACCTCAGATAAATGGGACGGTGATTATTCCTGCTTTCCTCATGGGTACGACAGGGTAAATTACATTTACATCCTTCATGTGAAGCCACATTTCAGCTCTTTTATGGCAGTCTGACTCAGATTCAAACAGCTTTATTCCACAAATATAGATTTATGTGGAGTTAATACACATTGTGCCTCTTACTCCTGGCATCTGTCCTTACACAGATGCTTTTGGATATCGTTCTTTTAACCCTGTGGGAAAATTACAGAAAATTAGCAATGGCTTTATATGACAAGCCAGATACAAATAACTCAGAGTGCTCACCTGATCTATGTGTTTCTTTGGGCTTTTTTTTTTTTTTCCATATTCTCTTTGCAACAAAAGCCAAATTTGATTTGGTCATGTGAAAAACCTGAACCCTAAGAACAGCAATCTATTCCCAGGTGGCAAAACACACCCACCCCTCTGAGGCGGCTGGGACTGGCCCATGAATTGAACTGCACTTATCAACAGATAAGGCTGAAACCCAGCCTGGAGGTTTGGTCAAAACAAGGCAAACTGAAAGTACAACTCTCACAATCTCTACCAAACATGGCTTTGTGATGGGAGGGGCAGTGCCTTATCTGCTGAGGATCTCTCAAATTGCATTAACTGCAGAATTGCCTCAACTCCTCAACCTTCTCCTCTCTGTCAAATTGCCTGTGGTTCGGTGCAGAATAAGCATGTCCGGGAAGGACAGGTGGCTTTTACCAGTTTATCTCATGTCCCAAGGGCACACACCATTGTGTTCTTTAATGCTCTAAGTGAGGGTAGCAGTGCCTAAAGGTCAGAAGGAGATTCAAAGGAATGAAAGAATGAAGGAAGTTTCTTTCCAAAAGTCACATACAAAAGAAGAATTACAGCTGTGCAGCATACAGCTAAACCAAGTGCTCCAGAGGCACTGGAAAAACTCCCACTGCTGAAACCTGCATAGCACCAGGGCAGCAGAGCCACCTTTGTCCCTGTAAAGCCTATCCAAACCTCTCATCATGGTGAGCATCCTCTTTTGTGGACCCCAAAAGCAGAGATCTCTAGCCCTGGTTCTGTCACCAGATCCTCATAGCTCCTCAGAGGAGCACTTCCTCTGGGCAGCCCTCAGGTGCTGGTGGGTATCTGCAGCGTGGGGTAAGCTGGCGTAAACTGGTTTTGCTTGTGTAATGAAATCAAGCACAAGTTAGCTGTTCTGTTCCAGGCTCCTGGAAGGTACCAGTGCCTGTCCCCACACTGGGTTCATCATGTTAATCAGAACTATAAGCTCTGCCTGTGTTTCCATTTGCCTTTCTAACCTTACAGTCATACCACAGTTTCCTGGCTCCACTTGGCTTTGACAACAGAATAACCAGATGCAGCTACTGCATGACAAAACCAACAATTTTATTTTGCTGTGGAGGAGAAAGCACACTGTAACTTTGAGACAGTCACCGGAACAAAACCCTCCAGGTCAACTGAAACTGACGAGTCCTGGGCTGGTTGGGAATCGATGGGATGGACTGTAAGAAGTTCTGTGGGCTGACCTTGTGCACCAAGGTCAGATGTGTGCCAACTGCTCACGCCAACAGGTATGGGTAGTCTCCATTAAGACCCTTCTGTGAGGAAGACGAATCTCTGGACAAGTCAGCTGTCCCTTGATGCAGTCACCTATTTACAGACATCTTTCTACCAGTTCTCAATTGTAGCAAGTGCTCCCAGTTTCACTTTTCCAAGCCTATACCATCGCTTCTGGTTTATTTTTTTGTCTCTCTATTTCTCAGGCATTTACTCTACCTTTGAACAGGGGAGAAAAAACAACCCAACCCTCTTTCCATCCTTCTGCCTTCCAGCATTAGTGAAAGCACTTTACTCACTATACAAATTCAAGAGTAACCTCAAATACACTTTTAAGTTTAGGCAGAATTTAAGTGTGCTTTGGCTACAGGCCAAGCTAGGCAGGGAGGGCAGGATTCCTCTAACTGCAAACTAAGAAGGCTCTGGTACCTATATTAGTCACTCTGACTCCTTTTTATAGCAGAAAGGAATGAACATTTCCAGGGGAGTATTCATCTGACCTACTATTACACTGACCTGTTATAGGTGAGATTAATCACACCCTTGAGATGTGCTGCTCTTGCTAGTTGCAGGGGTAGCCCAAGACAATTAGCTCAGCTGCTTTACGGACACTTAAGACATCCCAAATGAACCTCTGCTAGGGAATCAGGCCTCAGATGCACGGACCTCAGATATCTGTCACCTGCCCTAATGCTGTGATGTCACCTTTTTGTATTTCGTTTATGCTTCCATGATGTGAATGTGTCAATTCTGAATACTACTAATTCTCTGGTGCTTCAATATCGTTATTTTTGTGTCCCTCTAGAGAGGAGGTTGCATTTATCAATAGGATGAAATGTCAGATCCTTACCTACTCACACTTGCAGTAGCTGTACGTCCCTGGGAACCAAGAACAAAAGGTGAGCAGACAGTGCAAAGCTAGCATGGTGATTACTGATGTATCAGGTAACACAGCACAGCTGGTAGAAAGAGAGAGCTGTCTCCTGGGTAACTAATGGCTGTGCCTGTAAACAAACCCTGAGGAAAAGGCCCTCTGCACCCAAAGGCTTCTAATTTCTGCCATTTACACTGGGTGGCTCAAGGAAACAGATTACCATTCCTGACATACCTTTCACTGCATGTACCCTTAGACCATGGAAGCTGTAACGACTCTATAGTACTGCCACATCCCCGGAGCAGAACCTTTCTCTTAAGAGCAGGAGAGATGAAAGAAGACAAATTATATTCCCTACACAATGTTTGCAAGGAAAAACGTGTGAAGGTGATACTGTAGGAAGAGCTAGGGCTCACTAACCATAACAATTGCAGCCTCTCTTCCTCAGTTTAATGCACTCAAAGATAGAAGATAAAATTATTTAAAAAGACTAGCAGAGGATGCAAGGGAATCAACTTGTGAAGAAGCTTTCAGTGTTGTGAGAAATACACATTTCCAGAAATTCCAGACCAGGAAGCTGGGAAACTTCAGCTCAGAGCATCCTTAGACAGTTCCTGCACTATGCATGACATTGCCTAGGCCAGCATCACCAGTACCCACTGCTCCTTTTTTTGGTGCAGCATTTCTGACTGTGCTTATTCACAGCAAGATTGAGAGACCCCCATCAGAGTAGATCAGCAGTGCTCCATGATGTGCACTGCACACAGGAATATAGCAATTTCTATACTGAAAGAGTTGCAATAATATTGCAAGGGAGGGTAACTGGGGCCAGAGAAAGCCCTAATTCACGCTGCCACAGCAACTCCTTTGTCAGTACTGTGTCCCACCTTCAGACACCCTTCTATTGTCCTCTCTGCATGCTGGTCCTTACTGGTTACTGTAAACCTCCTTAGGGCTTGAGGAATGGGAGGGCAGCAAGACCGACACAGCCTTTTATGAAAGAGTGGCCAGAGCAGCTTGAGATCACACTTCTCAGACACCCTGCAAAACTTGTAAGCCACCTTTCAATAAGCTGCATTGGAAAATATCTGATATTTCCTAACAGCTTTTTCTCAGCACCTAGCTTGTTGGGTTTTGACACTTTTGATCTTGTTTGATTATTTATTTCCATTCTACCAGCAACTATATTCTGACTTTTCTAGTTTTGAGTGCTTCTTTCTGAGAAAATTTTTCCCTCAATTTCACTGAACATCTTTCCAATTTTACTCTGTAAATGAGTTTGATGTGGGATATTTTTATCTGCTGGTTTAGAGTTAAAGGAGTCAATGGTGGGATTTTTTTCTTTCTGAAAAATCCCAACTCAAGACAACCAAATTCGGTTTTGTCTTTTAATGGAAACCTTAATGTTTTAAGGAGCTGTACAAGAATAGAAGATGTAATCAGTAGCACTTGGGACTAAATGTTCCTTGCAAATAACATAATGCTAGGCATTTTCCTCCTTCCAGGAATTAAAGGGAAAGCAAGATGCAGTCCTGCCTTAATTTACACAGCTTTATTTCAGCTTATTTAAAATACCTTGATTAAGATTCAGTATCTATATTTCTTCACCTCTATGTGAAAAAGCAGTAATAGCAGAGTTTGCCATCATCAGAATTTCCCAATGGAGTAAAAAAACTCCTTATATGATGGGTCGGTTTCCAAGGAGTTTGTTTTGGTTTGTTTTTTTGGGGGGGTGGAATGTGTTTGCCTGAGCACAATAAAATTCTGTGCTGTAATAAACTCAACTTCACTCAAACTCTGTCAGTGACAAGAGTATTGCAGAACAATGACCACAGTGGGGGTTGTGTTCTTATTCTCATGCTACATACCCAGTGTTTCGTGCATTGACAAGTAAAGAGACTGGGTAGAGTAGACTGGATATCTGACAATCGGGTTATATTTAAATAGATAGGGAGAGAAAATATTATTCAACAATTATTTTATTAAATTGTCCCACCTGCTATTTGTTGATTCACCAGAAATTGTTGCAAGAGTATTCTGAAGTCACCAATGTCCTTGCAACCTTAAAAGATCTGGTTATCCAGGAACTCAGCCACGGGGAGGCAATACATAAATCAGTTCAGTGTATCCCTGTATTCAGACAATGTGGAAATTATACACACTATGACCTCTAGCACAGTTAGACACTGACACTGGATGTGCACTTAAAAACAGATGTTAGCTCTGAAATAATAAAAACTATGTCCAACAAGAATTTTCCCATTTGCTGTGTAAGAAATGTGGCCTCCAGCAAATTAAAGGTTATACAGCATGACATGGATCTTACAAGGCTGTTTGCCCCCATGTTGGGGGTGTTCACACCCCACTGCTTCTAAGCTGGGCAGTGGAGGAGGTGCAGACAGTGTGGCCACCCCACAGTGCTCTGGTGGGGTCCTCAGCCCACCCAGACATATGACAGCACTATTGCAATGTGGAAGCTCTCAGCATTTGGGAGAGACACTGCATCTTGAAGGGAAAAGAAGCCAGACTGAACATCTATTCCTGACTGCATGCACAAATATTGAATGGTTCATCAGCCCTACCTATTATCAACTGGCTTGGCTATTAGTCTTTAGGTCATCAAAACTCCATCATCAGAGCAAAGCTACTGCTCTCTAGCTCTGCTAATGGCAGAGACATTGTGCATCTCTTTTTAACTAATGGGGATTACAGAAAAAAGTGTCAAATGCCAGGTTTGAAATGCTGATGTCACCAGAAATTCCTGTCCTGAGTGGTGTGGAAAGAGACAATCAATTTGAGACAGCAGGAATCTGGTGGAAATATTTATTGAGGACTTGCAAATGTCAAGTAGTTTTTGGTGTTTACATTTTTAAGAGGTCCTGATTTTAATAAATATGCAATTCCCCAATGTCTGAATTTCATGAACCTGTAAAAATTCTAGATGAAATACAATAAAATGAAAGCAGTGAGAGACCATACTCTTTAGAAAAAAAGAATCCAGTCAATATTGCTGCATGTGTACATTTGCTCTTTACCACAGAACTATGTGTTCTAATTTGTTCTTACCCAGCTTCACTAACCTGGGTAACTCATGGACAATTTTCCATGTGCCACAGAAGCATAGGTTTTTTTCCTCCTCTTAACTAAAAGAACAAAGAACCTGATATACAACTGGGGACAGATGTATATTCATTTTAAAGCTGAGAGAAATGAGGTTGCCAGGTATGTCAGTGGTCAAACTGGGGACATTTATTCTGACTCCACACTTACTTTCTAATCCCCTCCTCCCGGTTCAAAAGGCAGCATCCAATGTATAATTCTTTTTAAAGAGGAATAGCATTCTCATTACATCTTCCACCACTGACACACCAGCACATAAATTACAACAGCAACACAGCTGCCCTGCAACTATCTACCACTGCTGTTGGGGGCCTAGGGGACATCCATTATCTGACTCCTAAAATACTGATAAACATTCTGTGGCTCTTCAGTTACTAGCCCAAAACAGTGTTTTGTAGCTGGCCATACCCACAGGATATGGATCCTTGTGGATCCTGCAATCAATGTTCCTTTCTCTGTTCAGCCAGATGCTGTGCCTGTGCCACAGCCCACAGAGAGTGAGTGGGAGATGCAGGGATCCCTGAGCTGAAAGCCCAGCAGGTGCCACCTCCCAGCTGCCTCTCTTCTCTCTAGAAGGCCTTTGTGGACAGCCTTTGTGGGTCTGCCTGGGTTGTCCTAGTCTGCATAAAGACCTGAGTGCCCCAGGCAACATGACCTGGGTGTACCAGGGGCAGGGTTTTAAAGTTGCTGCTTACGTGCAGGGAAATCCATTCTTGAGTGCAGCACCAGAACATTCTTGGTTCAGAGGGCTAAGAGAATTAGAGGAATATTTTCCACCCTCCTAACCATCTTCTTAGGTCCCACTGATGTGAAACTGCAGTGCAGCTACAGTGGTTTCTATCAGAGGGAAGGCAGGCACCTGCTCACAGGTAGCCTGTATGCCATAGGAGTCAGGGGAACAAGGGGTACTCTACATTGACAGTTGTAGGGACAGAAAGGGTTCAGAGCTCTGGCCTGGACACTTGGGGATGAGCATCAAAACAAACCTCCAAGGAAATTAATGGTATTTGCCTTGTGGTGATGGACCCTTTTGGTCATTGCTCTGCTGCAGCCAGAGTATTTTGTGAGAGTGAAGAAGGGAATATCTGTGCTCATCCCTCTGAGGCTGAAGGAAATGGGAAAACTTGACAAAAACATGAAGACATGAGACAGAAACATGCTTAAGATTTTCCAGCTGAACTGTTCTGAGCAGTGTCTCTTTTGAGTAGTTTACTGGATGGTCTAAGAGATGGAAACAATTTTCCGTAGTCTTACTAAAGTTTTGGCAAAATAAAATATTTCACTCACTTTTCCTAGAAAGGAAAAAAATAGCTCAAGAAAAATTACAAACTGGGAGAAGCATTTAGAGGAAAGGTCCTACATATGAATATGCTTACTGATACCCTAGTAAACAGCTATGGTAAACTTCTTTTTTTAATGCAAAGCAATAAAATTCGTATATGCAAATATCTTAAACTGTATTCTGCTGGATTTGGGGGGCTCTTGAAAATCTAGTAGGGGCTCTGGACAAATTAGAGATGCGGCATTGGCATTGTCTGGCTTTACAGCAGGGATCTTCCCTTCACTACAGCTTTCTCTCACATCTTCCCTTGGAGACTTCTCACAGATGTTGATCCAGCTTCATAAGAGCATCAGACCTACAGAAAGAGAGCTCTGCCATTTCATTTTTAAATTAAGGTTAGATCAAGAGGCTCTTCTATTTCATGTTGTTGTCATGAGACAGATCTGTTGAGTTATTGCAGCAATGAACACCCTTGCCACTTCAAACATCAGAATCCTCCAACTTCTTTTCTGTATCCATATATTAATCAGCCTGCCCTTTCCCTGTGTTGACTCTTGCCATGTTCTCACATCCTTAGATGAAATTAATTCATGTCTGCATCTACATTCCATCCTGCCAGCTTTGTCAAGCTTGGCAAGTCTTGAAGAAAATCCATTTGTGGACCAGATTTTCCCAGTTCTAAAACACTCCAGTTACTGCACTGCTAGTAGCTATGGCAATTATTTAAATCATCCTGAAACTAGTAGTGATGCTTTTATTTAATAATTCTACCTCACTGTCTGATTAATCTACTCTCAAAGTATTTTCTAATTAATCAGATTACAAAGAGAGTTACTTAATTTTTCCAGCTAACAGTTAGCATGTTGACACCCTCCCTGCTTAGTAACAGAAGTCACATGAGATTATCAGGAGCAGAAGGCAAACCCGTTTCTGTGCAGAGTGAGAGCACAGCTTTGTTAGCAATCCCAGAGCAGAATCTCACTTCTATTGACTGCTCTCCTCTGAGGTTTCTTGCATCAGTAATAGCCCTCTCAAATGTCTCCATCTCATTTCAGATCTGATCTGAAAATGTCTTTGCAACACAGCTAGTTTATTACCATTTTAGTCTTCTCATCCTTTCTCTGCATCCTCTCGAAAATACTAATTAAATCAGTAAATCTTTTAGAGGGATAATTTGAATGCACAATAGTAAATAAAACTGCACTATCCTTGGCCTTATGCTAAAGGAAATTGTATAAAACTGGCAGTCAAACAGAGGGATATTTGAACTGCTCTTATCTCAAACCTAGAATAAGGACATCATTAGGGACAATTGTTACTGGGAAGTCAGTGCTTGTCCTCATTTTAACAATGCACTACAATACCAAATTTGAATATGCTGAGAGCATGAATGATCTAACAGTAACAATTCTCAGTGGCTTGAATGGAAATACCAGGTGTCTGGTACTTTTCTGGCCCTAAGACAGTAATCAGTCACAGATAATTGACTACTTTCAGATCCAGAAAGTGATTTGCAAAGGATTATATTTCCAGTACACTATACTAGCTTAACATTAACTGCACAGGAGGAACTGGATTTTTGAAGCACCAACCACAAACTACTCACTTTTATTCATTTGAGCCATCTCCTTACCCAGTACAGTTGTATGTTCAAACTTCTGGGCAAACACTAATCACACCTTCTAATTGCAACACAGCTGCTTCCATTCCCTTTATTAAACTCTATTCATCTCTTATTATTAAACAAAACATAGGACAGGAAAATAGAAAGGTATTTTCCTATTTAACTGTCTCTTTCAGAACAAATTCCTTTCCTGAACAAGTACAGCCATGTCTATAATCATATCTAATATACAGTATCACAAGACTACTCACTTTTGTTTTGAAGACCAATCTAGCAGTGAATTATCTCCTGTTTTGTCAAAATGAGCATGTCTGCACATTAAGCACAGCATGATTCACAGGCATAGCAATAAGGAAAACTGCCCTTTGAAAAAGCTCCACAAAAAGAGCTTTTCCATGTCTGGAAAGAACTTCTCCACCTTGAACAATAGTTTAAGAGCAAGAATCAGTTACCAAGAAGATAAGCCCTATTGCAACACTGCAAAACTCATTGAGTCTGAAAAGCAAATAGGAGTCCTGACACAGCAGCACCAGGGTACAGCAACCACAGTCAGTCACAATCCTTTCTAGGCCACTCCAGCAGCTGTTTCACTTTTTAACTCAAAATTATTCCAGTCAAAAAGCTGCCTTTTTTTTTTTTTTTCTCCATGAATTAATCAGCTCACATCAGTTCAGCTGTGAGCTCCCAGATCTTGATCAACCCCAGAGATGGCTGGGTTGTGTGGGTAAAGACAACAAGGGTGTGAAGGAGGGGAACTGAGACTTCCCCCTCTCCTTTGCTGCCATTCAGGTCTGAATGTAGCCAGCCAAACTGGCTCAACTATATATGTCATGGCAGCCTCAGTTCTCAATCTGATCAAACAGAGACAATCAAGATAGTTTTCAATTCTATCAGGAGCAAAAGCCCCTGAACACTCAAACCTTGTAAGATTTTTTTATAAGCACATCTGATTCTGTCTCCACCCTTTGTCATTGATTTATATACAAAAATATATCCAAGGTCATTCCCATTAATGTCCATGGAAAAGCATCTGTCCTAACAAAGGGCTGTCATTAAAATATTCATGTACAACAAAATTGTTCTCATCAAATTTGTGCTGAAATCAATGGCCAGACATGCTTCTGGGAAGCCAAGGTTTAATTCCAGAGCCAGTCCCTGAAAGATTAGCTGCCTGCCACCCTGGGAAAGATGTTCCCTACCAGTCAAGGCAGCTAGGTTAATCTCTTCCATGCCTCTTTTGCCAACTAGGTTTGAAGATGAGTCGAGGCAGATGCTGCACCACTGCATTTCCTCTCTGGAGGGTCCATCCATTGCTTAATTCCTTGGATGAGGAACGTGCTGCTGCTGCAGAGGTGGGTCTCTGTGGGCAGAGGAGGGTTCTGCAGCATCATGTCCCAGAGGAATGTCCTGCCTTACCTGGGAGGCCCTTTTATAGGAGATATGTTTGCATTCCTCATCTGCTGTGTAGGTGATGATTAAATGTGACCTGTCTGTTCCAACAAATAATTTTCATCAGAAACAACCTGGCTTGGAAAAGAATAGCTTTGCCTGAAGTTGAATTAAATATTTCCTCATCTCACAGACCAAAAAAAACAAAAAGTCAGGAAAAAAAGGAAGCCCAACCAATTGAGCTGAAATGGACTATACTATTTTTTCCTCTCAATTTTTTGGTTCAACTGCCATACTGCCATACATGAAAAATTAATTATTTTCATAGCTCAACATCAGTCATCTCTTTTTATAAAAATTCCAGTCATATAATTTGAGAACAGATTTTCCCTGCTGTTACATTGACTTTAGCTTCCAGGGAAGCCAATGTAGATGAACTCCTTGGGAGAAATAAGTCCCTGGAGTAGACAGCCTGACACTCCCCTATCATGAATATCAAACAGAAAATGTTAGAACAATTATCACAGTGAGCAGTTTATGTGAAATAACCACTGATTGAAATTTCCTTGCTTAAAACAATTCAGAGATCTAACCAGATCCTCTTGCTATAACCTGTTGAAATGACTTCTTGGGCTTTGGCACACACAAGGTGTGTGCTGCTTTAGTTTTACTGGGTTTTTTATGATGCAACCCCCATACTGGGGATAGGGTTTTCTGATTATGCTGGTATAATTCACTCACCTATGAAAAACATGCATTAATCTCTACACATTAGTCAATTTAAAACTGATGTGGGGTTGGATTTTATTTACTGCATAGCCTCAAAGTGAACCAAAGTCAACAAATAGTGCATTGTCTGTCTGTAGCAGCTCCTTTCAGGCCAGTACCACATAAGACCTGGCATTTCCAGTGAAATATTATTGTCTCCCTGGAGTTTAGATCATCCCTGGAAGTGCATTTACCCATCTGCAGCACTGGCAGATCTGAAAGTTTTGCAGAGCCTCTGGGTAGCCTGGCTGGCCTTACAACGATGGCAGCAAACAGAAGAGACAGCTACAGCCCCTCTGGGCTCTCTGACTCTGCAGCAACTGGGACTGGTGGTCACTCTGAACCAAGGACAGGGCTGCTGAGTACCTCTGACAATTTACAATCCAAGTCCCAGGGTTATCACTGAGGCTGTTTCCAGTATGCCACAGCCGTCACTGGATGTGTCACTGTGTTCAGAGTTGTGTCACCACAAGCAGAGTTCTCTCATACTCAACATTCCCCCAGGACCACATTTGTGCTAGCTTATAGCCACATGGAAACTGGACCTAGAAGCTTATGTAGTTGATCCTTTGTACTCCTGTTTGCTTTCCATTTGTAGTAATCAGGGAGAAGACGTTTAGGCTGCAGTCTTAGAATGGGTTATATTCTACTATTTTCTACTGTTCTATTTACAATTAAGAAAAACAAAACAAAACAAACAAATTTAAAAAGTCAAAGCAAAAAAAAACCCCAAAACAAGCAAACAAATAAAAAAACCAAACCAAAACCAAACCACAAAACAGTATAGCAAAAAAAAAACCCAAAAAACCAAACAAAAAAAACCCACCCAAAAACACAACAACACAACAACAACAACAAAAACCAACAATCAAAAAAACCAAAACAAAAACCAACCAACCAACTAAACAAACAACCCCCCCCACAAAACAAAACCACAAAAATCTCCATTAAGTCAAAGACTGGCTGGTTGATATGGGCTTTTGCTGCCATTCATGCCTTTGAAAATCACCTGCTCACTTTATACCAGTTTACCATCCTCAGAAGGCAGTCCTCCTCTTCTGCAATACATTTGAATTGAGATCTTCATCATGGGCATCTTTGCATAGTGAGTAGGAAATTAAATACATCCATCAAATGATTTATTTTGCTGGAAATAGCATGCTCAGAAAGCATTATGCTGGTTGCTCCTTTGTCAGTCACTGCCCAGAGGGTTCAATTAATGCTGTGGGGGTTACCTGCTGACCTTTCATTTTTCTCTACACATGGATTTCCATTCTGACTGATGAAACCACATGTCAGTATAACTTCACCAGCATCTGTAAGAGGGTGCCTGCTGCAACCTCTACCTTACATTAGTCTCCTTTGATCTTTGACTGCAGCATGCCACATCATCAAGACAGAAAAAATGTCAATTTTCTACTTTGATCTGCATCTTCATGGGCTGATGAGGAGAATAAGTCTGCATTTTATAACACTACAACCAAATCCCTTGTGTGCATAAGCCATTGGGCTTTTGTTCAATAGGGCTTGAGTCATGGGAGTTGCATCTCACCTACACCAACTTCTGGAACCTCCCCACCAACTTCTGGAGTAGGACAAAAAACTAACTAAATATGCAGCAGCAATATTGCAGTCTATCTCACATAAAAAGATCAAATGAATTGAGAAATTCAACTTGGTAGGCTAAAGATCAGTCTGTCCTAAATACACTTGTACATTCTTGGTAGGTAGTGGCAGTTTTGGGGTCTCTTTAGAGATAGCATCTTGGTTATATTCTTTATAATTTATCTATTACATTTGCCTTGGTCAGGTTTTGGAGGTTTTATTTTATTTTTGTATTTTAGGTGTCAGTTTTGATGTTAGGTGACCTCAGATGGCAACGCTAAGATTTGAAAGGCTGCTATACTGGTTTCCAGTTAGCTTTGGAAGACTAAGGAACTTTCAGTGGGATATAGGAGATGAAATATCTAAGAAATCATGAGAATGGGTCTCAGTTTTCAAAATCACTCAGGTCATGCAATGATTCTACGATTTGTGGCTATAAGAGTGTTTGGAAATGAGGCCTTGATTTTGCTTTAGATTAATACAGCACCCATCAAAAAGGGACCCTAGTCTATGATTGCAGCTGCTATGATACAGTTGAATAAAATTACAGGCTGCATGAGGAAAGCTTTAAAATGTAAACCTTAAAGGTTCAATTTTGTAAGTAAATAAAGACTGAAAATGAATGCAGCAATATTTTTAAATATTGAGATCTTAATACTAATATTTCATTTTTTTTTTCCTGACACTTAACACTCCTGCTTTGCAGTGATATGGCTGAGGTTCATGATGTGGCTGAGGGGGTTCAAGAGGACAGCTACACCTAACTGTGAGTTTTGAGGGCACCTGGTTTAAAATAACCATTTCTCCTTGGGTTTTCATCTTTTTGAGTTTACCTAATGTATCACTTTCTAATCTGGTCTCCAACCAGCTTCAAAATAACCAGAGTCAATGCACAGCCTGTAAATTCAGTTGCTTTCTGCCTCATCCTTACAGTTAAAAACACCTTTACAAGGGTGTCGTACAGTGCCTTTTACAAAACACTTAATGTGTTGTTTCAGCCAAGTCAGTTCCCATTATTCAATCTTGTCAGTTTGAAAATCATTTCCCAATCCACCACTGGCATTTTGGCATCTTAGGGGTGTTGTAAAAATCTCTTTGAAATGGTAACCCTAAGCTGGGGTCTTTCCATAGCTTCAAAAGGCAGTTCCAAACCGAATTCCTTTGAAATATTTAATTTGAATAATAAACTACCCAAGTACCAGCATATTCAGGTTGTTATCAGTTAGTTCTGACCAGTAGAAACTTTGAAGTGTTAATTGTGGAGCTGGACAAAGCTGGAGACTTTACTAGTTCTGCAGGAAGCAAGAATTAACCCTTTTACACCTTGCTGAGGAGAGAAAATTTTAACAAAGAACTCTGAAAAATCTTAGGCATTATATCCAGGACCCAAAGTGCTCACGGACATGTGGCAGGAAAAATTTAAACCCACTCATTTAATTGTTAATTTCCAAAGAAACAATAGTTACAGTCCTCGACTACATTGTAGACAAAGTGTGGTTACATAGTGGCCTGCACATTGAACTTCTTGTTCAGTCTGCACAGCATAAGCAGCAGGATGAAGATGGTATTTATATGATGCACACACCAAAATTGTTTGAATCTGTTCTTGGCTGCACCATTGGCTTGTTGGAGTATTTCAGTGGGACTTGTCCTTTGAAAGATTCCCACCTCTGTTTCCTTTGTGGCCACCTCTCCTGGTTTCCCGTGTTGCAGTTTTCAAGGCACTCCAGCTAAGAACAGGTAGGAGCAACTGAGCAAAGCAGGAAAAAAAGAAAAAAAAAAAAAACCCATTCATGTGCTGATCCTTAGAGCAGCCCTTGCTATGTCCTGTTAAGAGCTCCTGGGGTTGGGATGGGACACATGCATGGGGCAGGTACTGCTGCTGATGCCCAGAGACAGAGGAATGTGGGTTGTACTGTTGCTGCTGGGAGCTGGGCCAGTCATACTTCTGAGACAGAGCTACTGCAAGTTCAGTCACTCTTTAGCTGTCTCTATTGCTTTGTTTCCCCTCTTTTCTGAGAACCTGCCCCAGGCAGCAGTGTATGCAATTGTCTGCTTTCCCCTGAGGTCACCTTGCACTCCCTCATCCCAGCAGAGCTTCACCACCCTCTAAGATGTCACCACACTGAAGTTTTAATTCTTTTGGTGACATTACACGCCATTACTCACCTGATCTTATCAGGATGCAAAAAAAGTCGTGAGGAGTGTTGTTCAGAGAAAAATCGGCCTTCCTGTTCTCTACCTCAAAGCAGTATCGTTTGGCTGCAGTGACCTGATGGAATCTTTGTCTACACCAGGCTTCTTCAGGGTAGTTTGGAGAGTTGTCCCTTTTCCCCACCGGGTACCTTGTGCACCCATTACATCCATATGTTAGTGTGAGTAACAGGGGGTGCTACACAGAGGGAGCACCAGCACCTTTTCTAACAGATGATCTGCTCCACAGATTCAAAACCATTATTTGGACAATTAACAAGAGCAATTAGAAGTTGGGCATAGCTGATGTCTCTGATGTCTCTCACAACGCTGCTATTTTTTTTTTGTCCTTAAACAGCAGATTTTTTGCATTTGGGATTTGAATCAGTTTAGTCCCAGATGATCGAGGCATGGATTTCTCAGCATGCCTTGTCACTATGCAGTTGCCAGTTTAACATGGTCATGTGGCCATACTGGGAAATCTCTTACTTTGTGCAGGGAACAGTGTAGTCTCCCCATTCCTGAAGTGTTTTTTCAAAGGAATGAAAACACCATTATTTTCCTTCCTCCTCTCTCTGTAACACCACCTGACAGGATGCAGAGTTCACATTTCATTACTCACATGACCTCTATATTCCCTTTACCCATGGCTCTGTTTTAAGGGATTTACAGAGTTGTGCTTGTATCTAAAAGCAGTTTCTAAATCCTTGAACAGTATATGAAGATTAATGGGAATGTCACTTGCCAGTAATTATCAGAAATCAAAATTTGCCATTCTGCAAAGGACTACCACAAGGCCTAGCTATATCTAAAAATGCAAAAATAAGGTCTCAGTTTCTAATCAGGAGTTAAAAATGGAAAAAAAATTGCAGCTTTAATAATTGGACCTGGTGTCCAAAGTCTTTTAAGTATTTCTTTGGAAAAATGCATGCTGCATTTACTTGAGGAACCCAGAAGAGACCACTTCCTCTGCATTCCACAGCCAATTTCAAATGCTCACAACTCGTTAGGGCACAGATTATAGTGCAAGCAGCCTCAGACATGTGGGCCTGGGAATGGCCTTGTGACCAAGAGGGCTGAATGAGGGGAGACACTGAGTGGCTGCCAGGGAAGAGAGTGGAGTGACAGGAGGTGGAATGAGGGCAGCTCCAGCCAGACTGTGGGCAGGCAGAGGCAGGGGCAGGGGGCATTGCTGGCAAAAGTCAGTTCCTCTTCCCAAAAGCTGGGAGCTGGGGAAAGGCAAACCATCTGGCCCTGTGCCAGAGCCACAAAAATCCCTTCCTTCCTGCTTGAATTCAAAGGAATAAACACAGCTTCACATTTCACAGTGCTGTGCTGTTAAACCCAGAGTGCTTTTGTATTCGTATTGATGTTTGTTGTATCTACTGGAATCCAGTGAACTTATTTTTCCTTCCTTGTACGACCTTTTGTTACTTCTGCTCTCAAAATGCATTCAGTGTCTGCTGCAGCTTGGCTTCAATCATCCTTCTGGGCAGTGGACAGAGTTGAATAAACTGCAGGAAGTTTTGGATGCCATCATGCAGCATACAGAGAAGAATACCTGGCAAAGGGTGTATGTGAGCCCAGAGCAGAGCCAGAGGGAGACTCCTGTAGCCAGGAGAGTCAGAGACCTCCCTTTTTGGGAGTGCAGAATCACGTGTGAAACTCCACTGGGAGAGTGAGCCATTGGTTTCCTGTCACAGTGAAGGGACACTGTAGAAGCAGAGACCACTGTAGTCACTCTGGTCAAAGTGAGTTACCCTCTGCAGCAGGGTCTCCAAACTGCAGTTCACAGACACATCCACCCTCTCCCAACTGCTTTATCTGACAGACCTCTTGGATACAGATTAATTTGTGTCACCTGACAGGGAAGGAGTACATGCTAAGAGCAGGTAAAGGACTTCAGTATTCAGGCTTGCTTTTCTCTACACATGAACCTCTCCAGCTTTTTGGATTATACCTCATCACAGCACATGAGATGAAGGAGCTAATGCAAACATCCTAACACATGCAAAAAGATAATGATTCTCTAGACTGGCTTTGCTTCATCAATAAAACAGGCTGCGATACTGGCACCTGGAGAAACAGCAAAATCACTGTGAAAGGGAATAATGCTGTGTAAATTCACTAAGGTGGATTTCTGGGACTCTGAAAACAGAAATGTAATAAATTTACAAGAACCCCAGCAGCAAAGATATCCCAGGAGCCCAAGAGTTGCATCTCATCTGACCCCAACAGAAAATTTTTCTACCTGAGCTCAAATCAACTCATATAATGATATTGCAGCTCCATTGTAGCATTGTTCCTGGGAGACAGACCTCATGTCTTTTATTACTCATCTCTTGTTGTCACCAATGTTTTAGTAACAACTTACTTGTGTTCTAATTAGGAAAAAAATCCAAGCCTTCAGAGCAGATTGGTCTCAAAGTGCAGACTGCAATGTGTGGAGATTCACAAGACCTGAAGGCCTAACAAAGCCAATAAATCAGAGCTCACAAACCAGCTTTGTGCTGACATGATTTATCTTCCAGGACTGACCTGCTTGGATATGATTTTATAATGAAGGCAGTCAGAGAAGTGAACAGTAGACTAAAAGAAGCCATTCACAGTGGTGAATCTGAGACTATTTATTTTACTACAACCCCAGCACCAATCTGTGAGATAAATCTAAAATATACTCCTATTACAGTAGTAAGTGACTGATTTAGGTGAAACAAGGGCTCTACATTTGTCACAGAGGACTTCTTCCCCATCTCCATCCCAGATATTATTTCTGGTAGTGAAATACTCTTAGTAGAAAAGTCTAAGAAATACATCTGCAATGGCTGGAGGCAATGGATACTCAGATTGAAAGACATACTTGAAGTAGCTCACCATGGAGTCCTGTCAACACTGACCATCAGCATCAATAGGGAATACTGTAGATGTAATTTTAACACAGATGTGTTTGCAATATTCAGAGACTCTCTAGCTGCTTCTACAATGCAGGAGCCAGTGACAACTCAATTCTGAGTGTTATAAAAATAGCAAACCACCTCCAATATGGTCAGTGTTAGGAAAGTATTGCACTTTGTCTTTTTTGAGGGAAATGAAAATAAAGGTGTTGTTCTTCAGAAATATGTGCTTTCTCAATAACAAAGTGTTGTTTTGCTTAGTTCTGCTTCAGAATAATTCCAAAAACTTTACTTATATAGTAGGATTTTCATCTGATACTATTAGGAACATGAGCATCTTGAAAAGCTTAAAATAAAGGACAGTTTTAAAAGTGGGCCACGTAGAAGGAGATTAATTTTTTTCATTAGTGAAGGCAGCTCTAAACTACCAGGACCATAGCAGCCTGAAATCCCAGTGGATTTTCAGATCCTTGTTTTCTTTTTTCTGAAACAGAAAAAGAGACAGTGACTAATAGCTGAATTCAGAAAAACATAACTTTTGCTCAAAGATGCATTACTTTTTATTTGTGGCATATGGAATAATTTATTCTTTAAAAGAAAGAGGAGGCAAATCTAAATGCATAAGTTCTAAAAATCGTGATAATTTTCTTTACATTGAGATACAGACTTTTTACTACAGCATTACGGGGGATTTCTCTAGTCTACAGAGAGATGAAAGATTACCCATGTCACCCAAAAATGCATTTCACCAGCATCCTGGAAGCTCTGTGCTACTTATAGAAATGAATGTCATAAATAGCTTTTGAGCATCAGATAAGTACTGCCTGTGAAAGCACTCAGATACATTTCAGTGGTCTTTGCTCAAATGTATTTAGAGACCAAATTATTCACATAAGGAAATGCATTTTTATTCCAATGCTCCTGATTGTTTCACATTGTAGTTTAGCTAGTATAGAGCATAGCTAGCACAGTCTAGGTAGTATTTATACAGAAATGCTTTTTAAACAGTTTTACAAATGCATAAAATAATAAATGTAATTAATCAATGAGGTTATACTTCATCTCTGCTTTAGCCTCTAAGGTTCAGAAAGTGAACATAGAACAAGCAGCCGTTTTAAAGAGCCCTCTTTAAGGACACTGAAAACATTGCTGTGATTAATGCTTTGGGAATAATTAGAACAAAAAGAAAACTTTAAAACACATTTAAATTGTTTGATTTCAACACAGTGTTAACAGAAAACTTGCATCCTCAAAAACTTTGGGATTTTTTTCAGATGTATTTAGCCAATCCATTTACTTTTAATTGGTCACAGAAGTCTAGTAATACAATTTTTCTACACTGACTGGATGAATAAATATACACATGGGTAAACTTCAAATCAAGCATCTGTGGGTATTTATAAAGGCAAATTTCAATGTTACCATATTTACCTTGATTGTAAAATATGTAAGCCTAGCTGCCAAAAATATCTTTACAAATTCAAACAATTATTTTAAAGGTTTTTTCTTCCTTTGGCTGTAGCTCAGGTAAAACTGGATCGTCAGGTAGATTTTACATTCAGCCTTGAGATATTCTACAGACTGTGGCCAGACCTTGGACTGGACTATTTGTGACTGGGTTCCAGTCTGAGTGATAAATTACAGTAAAGAATCAAACTATTTGTGTTGTCATCATGGTTAGTTTAAAGAACATTTCAGTGTCAAACTAGTAAGGCTTTTACCCTGAGTAGAAGACAACAGATTTTCACCAAAGAGATAATTAGAATCACATTGAGAAGTGACCTTCATCAGGGAAAGGTGTCTCTATCATTCTTTCACACTTGCTTTGGAATCGGGAAATTCCAGAAGGTTTTATTTTCCAGTGAAGGAAGACTATGCTCTTTGAAATCCTATGAATCTGATGGTGAAATTGTTCAAAGGGCAAAGGATTATCAGATAGAGAGAATTACAGAGTGTCAGAGTTGGTTGGGACTAAACTGTTGTAGAAATACTAACTAGAGAGAGGTCAAAAATGAAAAATACTGCCTAAGGCACCACAGCTACTCAATGAGATTTTAATTTTTTCCTCCTCAGGACCATTGCCACTTTGTCTCTCAGGGTGTATGCCTTGCAGCTAGAAAGCCCAGAAAAAGGTTGCTAGTCAAAGACGGTTTTCACAAAGACAATTTACAGAAAACAAAGAATAACTATAATAAGTGATTGCAATAGAAGAGACAGTTTTATTTTCAAAGCCACCATCTTATATCTTGTTCCATAATGCAGTGGCTATCAATTGCATTGGAGGAGGAGATGGGGGATACCAGAAGTGAAGCAATCAAGTATTAAATTTTTATGATCTTCTAAGAATTTCTGTCTGTTTTTCAGTTTGTGTTATAAAAGACTGGAATAATTTCAAGTGACACAAGGCTATATCCTAAATTAGGATTGATACGGTGCAGCAAATACCTACAACAGAAAATAAATAACTAGAACAACAAAAAAAAGATACTCTGGCTCTGAAATCCTTGTGCCATAGTGATTGCTGCAAACGCTGAATAAACAGCAGCCAGGAATAGCCTGATCACATGGCAGAACATCCCACTTCCTTTAATGATCCTTCATTGACACTGCTTTTAGAATTAGTCAATATTTCACATGTAAGAGAGATGAAACTGGAGAAGCTGACTAATGAATAGTTGAAAGAAGTATATAATCCATCATAATTTTTGTGCTATTTTAAATAAACACAATTTCACAACAGTTAACTTTCCATCTCCTCCCTCTCAGCATCTGTCTCCTGCTTACTACTGAGGTTCTAAGTCCTCCACTGAGCTCTAGGCATTGAGAACTTCGTGCCTGTCTGAGCACCCAGTGTTTAACATATTATGATTAAAATATTTGTGATATACAAAATGAACCATAGTCAATGGTCTGACCAGCACGTCTCAATGCAAAATTGAAAGATTGATTACCTTACTTTCTGGTAAAAAACATGGAAAAAATTTTAAATTATAAAAATATTTACCCGCTGACATTTAAAATAAACCCCACAGGTTTATATAGACAGCTTATATGCAGGCTTATATGCACAGCTGAATCTAATCTGTAAAGCAGTTTAGATAATTTCTATGGAAATAACCAGAGGAAATATCTTAGGAGATCTCTGTCTTCTCTCTTCTACATCCTCCAACTTCTTGAGGTTTTGATATCCCAAAGCCTTAAAAAATACCGTTTGTCTTTTATCTTGACTTCAGGCTTAAAAATATCTCAGAAAGATTCATCCATGCCTATTCCCATTTGTACAGCAAAGAGCAGAATGAGACCTCAGTCAGCTGCTCACAGGCATTCATTGTTGTGGTGGAAGTAGAAGAGGGAGCAAAAGAAATGTCACTTATTTAAAGGAATGGGGGTTGGATGGGCTCACAGCTGCCTGATCAACAGCTGCAAGTGCTGTGCAGCTCCATATGGACTGGCACACAGGGCTCAAGTGGAAAGGATGGAACTTGCTCTGGCTGTATTATTTTGCTGGACATGTTGATATGGGGTCCTCATTAATCAGCAACTGATTAATGGTACCTAATTAAATCAGGGAACACAAAAAGATTGGAATGGTGGAGGAATTAGGTACCACAGACCATCCTGTCACCCTGCTTGCCTTGAATGTGCATTGGTCAGGGTGATATGCAACACAGTTCCAGGAATTAACTCTTCCAGCTGATGCTATTGTTTTGGACTGAGAGCTCCCATGCCACAAGGATTATTTCAATCTATACCATTATTTAGTCAGCAACAACAGATGGTCATTCAGATATCTTGGGAGAAGAAGATGTCTCCACTTAACACCAGAGCTTGCATGTCACCTCAGGAGAGTCATTTCACTGTCATCTTCTGGTCCTCAGCACCCCTTCACATCTAAAGCTCTGCTTATATGCACTTTATTCTCTGTGTGTGTGTCTGTGTGTGTGACATTTAACATAGATAATTGGGAATAACATCTCAGACAAAGCAGTACCCTGTCTGGGAAAAAGTGGAAGATCATTACTTAGATGAGGAAAATGGAAAGTCAAAGAGAAACAAGCTATTTGTTCTCCTCCTGCTCTGTTTCCCTCGCAAAGGCTGCTTGCCCAGTCATCCTGTCCCTTCAGCAAAGGAAGCAGAACTGCCTGCAGCCAGCTTTTCTGCTGTGGTAAATGTCACTGCCGTCCCTTGACCAGGTCCTCAGCTCCCCTCAACAGCTGGCTGTCTTCCCACCATGCACAAAGGGCCAGCTCCATCCCTTGCCTCCTCTGCCAGCCCCAGGAATGTTTGGCTCAATGGAAATCCATGAAGCAAATCCAGCACAAATAACAGGAAGGAGACCTGGTATTACCAAATGAGTTAAAATGACTCCAGGTCTGGCATTTGGGGTTGCAGTACTTGGTGTCACAGCTTCAAATTTCTCCTCACATCTGAGAAAGCTTTGAAACCCTGTTCCCAACAGGATTTTCTGGGGCAATAGTCTGCCTGGCAAGACTCAACTCAAGAGCAAATCTGCTTAAGGTTACACACCAATTCTTTGCTTTTAATAAAAAAAGTAAAGAGTTTGGAATAAGAAAAAGTAAAATGCTCTCCACTCAGGTGCTGAGCAGGATCTGGGTGACCAGGGGTCTGCTATGTACACCAAGCAATTTCCAACACTCTTCACATGTCCTCCTTGGCTGGGATGCTTTCTGGTGGGAGGAAGCTTTGGGGACTGAAAGTCTCCCACTGAGAAGCCATTGGGATAGGAAGGAATAAAGCCTCCCAGGGACTTTGGTTGGAGTGGTCCTTGCAGACAATGCTATTTAAAGAGCAGGACTCAGTTTCCCTGGAAGACCAGTCAGTCCATCCAACAGCCCTGCACCTGCGAGGTTTCCCAGGTCCTGTACTGTGTCCTGTCCATTCCTTATGTCCTGTGAATTACTGCTGCCAAAAGAGGGCAAGGGAAGAAGCATATTGCAGAAAGCAAAGCTAGATTTTCCTTTTCCTCACAGCAGGACATGGCTGAGCATGGGGAGAACTAGATAAGATGCTGAGGGTGTTGTGATTAGGTATATGGGAAGGCAATGGTGCCAGAAAATACTAAACAAGCTGGGATTGCTGCAGCTGGAAAGGACTCAAGGCAGGATGGCTGAGGTGTGCAAATACTAGAAGATCTGGAGATGGTGGGTGGGGAATAGCTGCCCTCTCCTGCCTCAGCACAAAACTAAGAGCACCTCTTAAATTAGCAGGCGGCAAGCAGAAAATAAATAGAGGAAGCCCCCTTTCACACAGTGGAAATTAAACTCTGGAACTTATTGTTCCAGGATGCTGCCAAGGCCAAAACCCAACGGGATGCCAGAAGGGTTACACGAGGGCTGCACCAAGGATGGCCATTAAACCTCAGGTCGGCAAGTCCCAGGGGCACTGCAGCCAGGCACAGCACCAGGAGAGGGGAAGGAGCAACCGAGAATGACTCACATTTCCTACTCCCTTTCTTAAGCATTTCTGGGAACACTAGGGAACTCCTTGTACTGGGCCAAGGTACAGGCTTCACTGTACAGAGCACAGAGTCACCTGCACTATTGTTCTGACCTGCTCTGGCCGTTCCTTTGCATTCGTATAACAAACTGGGGGCATTGTTTTCTGAAGTGACTAAAGGCAGGTAAAGACACTTGAGAAATTATCATACTTGCCAAAAAGACCTTTCAGAGGATTAAAATTCCTGTGGATGATTTAGCCTTAATTCAGAAAATAATGCAATTATTAAAAAACATGCAAGAAAAGAAAAAAATTAACTACCAGAACCACTCGTGTCAACTTTTTTGAGTGAAATTAATTTTTTTTTCTAAAACATCAGTATGAGCTAAAAGCCTGCTGTTATTAAAATGAATTGTAATAACCTAAACATTCCATTAGGTTGAGCACAGCCTAGGGGACAGGCTTGATATCTTTCTTTTTCAGGTTGCTAAAAGGAAAGAGAGAAGCATCTAACCTTGTCCCACATTTCTGGCATGTGTTTTAGGGGAACAATGCCCAACATCAGAAGTGCTGTCACTGAGAGTCTATCACAGCATTACACAGAGAAGCTGCCACCCCATCAGTGAAGCCTCCCTCAGTCACGGCCACACACACAGGGCCACAGGGCAGGAGGCTGGGCTGGAAGGGCTGCACACCTCCAGGCACCAGTGCTGGCCGGGACTGAGAAACCCAGCAGTCTGGCACATGCTGAAGTAGACACATCTTTCCTCCCAGAAGTCGGGGATTTCCTGAGGGAGGGGAGGCTGCAGCATCCTTGCTTCAGTGGTAAAGACCCCTCCAGGGGAAGCCAGGAAGCTCCCTCCTATGTTACAGGATTCCCCAAGCAGATGGGCTGCCTTGGCTCAGCTGCCAGCAGAGGCTTTGGTAAGAACATTGCTCCTCAAAGCACCTGCCCCACAGCCCTTAGTAACCACCAGGCACACACATTCCACAGCGAGGAGGCCAAGGGAACAAAACTTATGTTTATGGAGTGACAAAGGCTTCCAGATGGGCTGCCAACACACCTGGGAGACAGCAGCAACATTTGGGGGTCAGCAAGTGTCTTCTAGGGTTCCTGCAGGGCACTGCAGATATGAGCATCTAGGGAGAAATCTCTTCCTTTGCTTTGAAACCACAGAGTGGTGACTGACCTCTTACCCTTTGGTGTGAAAGAAAAAATGTGATAATTCAATCCTCCAGGCAACAGATGAGCGGAAGGTAATGCACACCCCCACCAGAAGAATTCCTAGAGGTAGTCCCATCACCAAAATTATCACTCAATTCAGAACTGTCCAAGCAGGAAGGATCACCCAGTTTCCCAACCCCAATTACCAGCTGTCTGAAACAATGACATAATCAACAGGGAGTGAATCACATCAGTAATCATATCCTGAGAAGAAGAACCAGATGCACTAAGTATCCTACTGAACTCTAAACCTCTCATTACAGCTCTCTGAAAGAGTATTTACAAACATACTGCTCTTCAAAGCTGGACGTATTGTTTCAGAGGAACAGAGGAAACTAAACCAAGAAATTACCTTGACAAGTAGGTTTACTATAATGATGTCTTTGCTGAGCCTGTGAAGAGGGCAGCTGTTGGTACTATTCATAATCCATTTGAAAGACAGGAAGGGGGTAAACCAGTGAAATGGTGTAATGATCCATTTTTTATCAGTTAATGTCATTTCAAGAAAAGACAGAAAAATCACAGATTTAGATAGCTAATCATGTGGAGCCTTGTGTTGTCACATTAAGACCAAACGGATACTTCCACTGACTGCAGGAGGCAATAAATCAGCCCAGTAATTAAAAAGATGAACTTTCTCCATACTCTTCCCCCTCAGTGCATGCTGCTGAGTGCTCTGGCTGTCCTCCAACAGAGCACTCTGACATTCATAATCCAGCCAAAGGCACCAACTCAGGTGTTTACTGGTAAGCACAGGCTTAAATGTGTTGCTGGACCAAGGCTGAACAGGTTAGTGAGTTGCAGCCTGCAGCTCTCTGAATCCCTGGGATAGTATCACAATATTCCATGTGGATGGCAGTTTCTTGGCCGGTGGGTCACTGGTGGTCCTTGAGGCATGGGGAGGTCACCTGCAAAATGTCATTTGCTGTCATTTTGTTTTGAGGCATGCACAGGGTTTCCTCTACACACAGAATGGGAAAGCAAACCAAACAAAACCAGAGACATTTTAACCTGGCTTGGTTGGTGTGCTTGTAAATAAGAAATGGCAACACAGTGTTAAATGATCTGAATTTTCCCAGTGCGGGGGAGGTTCATCCTTGGATTACAATTTGTCAGGACTTCACATTATCAGAAGTAGTTAAAAATCAAACTGTAAATAATTTCCTGTTGACTGACTAGTCACATGCCAGTCAAATCTCTGGAGGATGTAACTGTTCCTGTAAAAGAAAGAAGAAACCCTTGCTGGATTGTGAAAATGGGTGAAAAAAACCTCAGAATTATTTCTTCTCCCAGAATAGTAACCAGAATTAGACTATGACCTTTCCAGAGCGATGCATGTAATTAAGGAAATCAAAGCTACCGCTATATCTCTGAGGCAAAAGAAAAAAAACCCCTGTTTTGATCACATTTATTTCTTTTTATAAACCATGAAAGCCTGGATGTTCAGTGTTTAGACTGACGTTCCCTCTGCAAAAGAGGAAGCGCACTACTGCACATAAAAAGGAATGTGGGGGAAATAAAAAAATGCTTGAATGAAACATCAGCTCCAGTATACATTTGTGATGTCTTGGCTTTTGTAGTATTCAAATGTAGAGGTTATTTTCACCTCCTCTGCTGCCTCATGAATTCCCTCAGGGATTGTGATTTGAGCTTCAAACAGCAAAAAGGAAAAAAATTATTTTTTATCATGGAAGCAGATAAAATGGGCAGAGGCAAGAAAAGCTCCTTTTGTTCTGATCTTTCAGACCTCAAAACATATTTCAATTCATGCAAATATGTATTTAAACCTCTTACAAATCAAGTATATGCATTCTACTTACCTTTCTAAAAATGTATTTTAATTTTAATATTACATGTATTATTTTCCTTTCTGGTATAGGAAAATGTTGTTTCTATTTAGATAATGTCTGTTATTTCTTTTCTGTGTTACTTGTTATTTATTGAAGCTTAAGCTGTTATGGTCTCTTACATAAATCCTTCTTAGCACATGGATTATCGATCCTATAATCCATAATAATATTGTCTATTCTGTCATCCAGCTGACAGCAATAAACACTAAAAACACACAATCTAAAATTTGTAGTGAAATTCTACTCAAACAAAAACCAAACCCAAAACAATAAACATGGCCAATGAATTACACTTCTAAATAAATATTGTGATTTCTCTCTAAAAACGCCTAAAGACAGTAGACCATACTATTAGATTTATGGTCTATTAAATTTTAGGCTTAAAACCCAAGCAATTCTTTAGGCACGCAGACACCCTTCCATATTAAGCTTGTTTCATTTTGTACTTGCAAAGTTATATTCTTCTACCCTTCTGAGGAAAATGCTTTGTTGGCTTAGGTTGTTTTGAAGGGCTCAAAAAAATCTGTAATGTGGAATAGTTAGACCAAACAGGGAAATTTTAGCAGGACTTCATATTCTGTACCTGACACCTAATCTCTGCCATGGGCAAGAGCTACAAGCCTGGATTTACAGTATGCCTTGATTTTGAGGTTAGCTTGTGATGCCATCACCTGCCCAATTTCAGCTTGTTCTGGAGCAGGTCTGGAAGGCTCCTCCCTTCTGCTCACACAGGCAAGTTTTGCTGTTGGAGGGGATATGGCCTATGGGAGGGCTGCTCAATGTGGGAGTTTAGACACCTTTTTGTTCCAACCCAGTATCCTCACAGGTTAATGGGGTGTTGCAACCTGCACATGTGATTTTCTGTTTGGTCCCAAATCTGGATTTTTTTTGTAAATGTGTGCTAAACGTAAATCCATCATAAATGGAGTAGAATTCCGGGTTTGACAGTAAGTCTGTGCAAGATTTCAGCTTCACAGAGATGTGAAGGTTGTATTATGCCATCTCCTAAGGGTCCAGCTGTGATGTTGAGAGCACATCTGAGACAGAGCACTGTCCAGCATCACATTCACTCCGTATTTCTGCTGTTCTTAGACTTAAAAAACAACCTACCAGCTCAGGAACAAAATCAATCCATCTCAGTGATGCTGGGCTAGCAGAGAGACTATTGTTTACTTGCATCAAATCTAGGAACCAGGTCATTTTTAAACCCTGAAAGTCTGAGCTGCAAGAAGGCTGCATGTCCCCTGTGCCTGGGCCTGTGCATTTCCTGCCTCACTATGGCAGCACCTCAGGGGAAGCACTGGAGGAGAATGAAGGTCCCTTTGCTGGCAGGTTTGATTTGTTCCTCATTGTCCAACTTCTTGGCACAGCTTGGGGGGCCTAAGCCCCCAGGTGCTCTGCAGCACCCTGATGTCAGCTTGGGAGCTCATGACAGGGCACAACTCCTCTTCACAGAGAAGGCAGAACCTTCTGTGAGGAGAAGACCACAAAAGGGTTTTGAAGAGTAGCAATTTCTCCTGTTTTTTCCTGTGGCAAAATGTAGATAGCTAGTTTGAAGATCTCAGTCAAGGCTTCAGTAAAAACCCAGCGGAAGTTCCAGCAGTGGGCAAAACTGAAGAGACTACACAAATCCAAATTAAATACATTCAGTTTTAGAAAACCTATGTGTCCCCATCTTACCTATAGCAACATGTAGCTGTTGATAATGTCTGGTTTATTCATGTTATTTTTTATTTACACAGCTGTTACAGTAAGTGCTTCATAAATCATTTGTGGTTGGGGAAAGTTCCTAAAATCTCTCTGCCCTGGGAGATATCCAAACAAGGTAGCAAGTCTTTCATGCAGGCAGAGAATTAATTTCTTCTGGTAAATCTAAGTAGCTATTAGGTTGGTCCTGCCTCTGGTGATCAGTTCCTCTCTTGAGAGGTGGTTTCTCCTCTCCTGCACAGAACCTTCGGCTCTCAACCTTTTCCAAGCCAGTTGCTGTCATCCCACCATCTCCACACTTTGTAGTGCACATCAGCTCAGGGGCAGGGCAGCACACAACTGGTGAAGGACCTTACAGGTGAGATGATTAACCTACAGAAGTCTTAGATTCTTATTTTTCAGATATATTGTGAAGTTCATTTATCTTTTTTCATAAGGAAGAAATATATATCTTCACAGCAAGTGTACACATCCGCACACTTGCACTTCACAACTTTTCAGCCCATCAATTTCTGCCATCTTTTATGAGGTGGAGTTTGATAGGATAATGATCTAAAATATATTAATTTTCTAAAAGTTTCAAAAAAAGGTGTGGAGGAGGACCCAGTCAGTTCTTCTACTGGGAGATGAATGAGCCCAATTTGTATTAAATGGCAGAGAATCCATACAGAAGAGCTCCCATGACTGCCATAAATGTAAAAAATGCTTTGGTTAGAAATTGCAGTGCATTGTATACCTGAGACACAAAGCTTTAGGAAACCAGGCATCATTAGTCCTACTGATCAAAGACTTTGGCATTTGGGAGAGAGACACTGGGGAACAGCTTATGCAGGGATGTTCACTGACTGGGGGTGATTATGTCAGGAGATTGGCTCTGGTTGTGACAGGTGAGGCAGAGGCAACTGATTTAGCACTTTAATATTCTATTCTGGTTGGTGAGAAAAGTCATACTTGTAAAGAATGTATAACACTTGTGGTGGAGGCTTTTATACATCTGCATGAATATGGCCAAGGGTTTTTAATCTTAAATATTAATAAGTATTAGAGGGAGATCACATTCCCAGTTCTCTTTCATAAGGTCTATACATCCTCCTTAGACACATAGTCATGTTTTACTTTGTCAAATCCTTCCTTGTACTTGTGGATCAATTAGTCTTATTTCTGTACTGTCTCCATCCAAATTCTTTCATTTAAAAAAAATCACAAAAGAGGAAATAAATCACATTAAAACCCCATTCAACATGGTTGTATCATGATGGTTATGTTACTATGGAAACATCTGTGTGAAGAGACTATGATACTCTTGAAGATTAGCATTTTATCCCATATGTCCAATTATGTCATCAGACTGGATTTTCAGTGGTATAAACTGACATAACCACAGGAAAATTAAGTGATTTATAATGGGTAAAGGTGTGAAATGGCAATTATTTGAGAAAAAAAAATCCAAATAATTTACATGACGGGGAGTCTGAATCTAAAACTGCTGCTGCCCCATGCATATTTGAAAGGTTGGATTAAGTTCTGTTTGAATCACCCTGGAATAATTACTGTTTCCTAATGAGTCCTAGGATTCAAGTGAGCAGACAGAAAGTACATCATCTCTGACTTAGACTGATTTTAACTAGATAGGGTACTAAATGTGGTGCAGTCTGGCAGCAAAGACTACACTGGGGCATGAGCACCTGTGCCTGTTCTCCTCACTGGTGTCTCCCCATGCTCTGTCAGACCTGCTCACTCCACACTGTGTCTGGGCACATTTCCATACTCAGCAGCCATCCCCTCACTGGTAGGCTGGTCCCCAAATCAGCACAGCCTCTGCACTTGCAGAGGAGCATTTCCCCTGCTGTCATTCATCGTGGTCAGTGTCCCCTCAGCTTCTCAAAGGCTCTCCAGGTATGGCTGGCTTGTTTTCATCTTCCTGCTCCTGCTGGTGTGTTGTGCCTAGTAACAGCAGTATTGGAGGTATACAGTAGTAAATATTTGCAAAATATCTTAAAATGTTTTGTGTAGTAGAGGGTTTTTTGTACCAGCAAAACAATTGCATTTGATTGATGGCCCAGTCTTTAAAAAAAGCTCTCCACTTTGTTTCATTTTGATAAACTGCATGGCCTTTATGGAATCAAAATTCCTTCAAGACCGCAAAGAAAAAATAATTCCTATGTTGAAAACCATCAAGTGTATAAATTAAATTGAGAAATGTAGTACAATTATTTAAAAGATTAAAAGTAAAATGTAAAGTAAGAACTGGTGCGCAAGACTTGGTTTTGGCTTTGTGTTCTTGGATCACGGCCCATCTACCCTCATCCCTGTGTGCTCCAGAGCCCAGGCTGGGGGTCAGCTGAGAAGCAGGCAGTGGGGCTGGAGCACAGACCAGGGACCAGGCTGGAAGATCAGCCTGTCTGAGTCTACAAGGCATCTCAGCCCATCCTCGGTATGGGCACGGGATTGCTCTGGGGGGGACTGGTTGGCCTACCAGGTCAAGCAAAATATGGAGTTTTCTGGAAAATACACATATATTTTTACAGATTTTTGAAATAGCATCTAATATTATGTATGTGATTGAATATGATTGTAGGTATATAGTCCAATGATCTGAGTTTGGATGTACTGATGTCATTGTATGATCTCATGCAGGCAGATGCTGCGGATTAGCTCAGCTCCAATAATTGCAAGGTGACTCCCTCTACATCTCTGGGTAAAACAGTCAGTCCTAAAAATCATAACAAACAGAGCTCCTTCAGAAGACAGTGGTAGTTAAGGGAAGTCATGTAAGATTGGCTCCAGTGATATCATTTACAAGAAATAATCTGTTTACCAATTAAACTTGAAATATTGAAAGTTTTAAATCAAGGGAGCTAGTTTTCATGTTCCACTTATTCAACAAAACATATTTCTGCCACGTCTTGCTGTTAACTATGTCTCAGTTAAGTGCATGCCATTATTTTGAACAGATTTCTTCTGAAAAAAGAGAACAAGGAGTGGGAAAAGGGAAGAATTAGTAGAAAATGAAAATGAGGAGAGAAACTGTGGCTTTGCCTTTTTCTTCTGCAATAGCCAAAAAACAACAAAAAAGTGACACTGGAGTTTCTTGTAAATTAAGTTGCGTATCATTTGCCATCATGTTGATAAGGGAGGCAATCTCAACAATATGCCCTGTGTGCCATCTAGACTGTACAGGAACTGCTGGGAACAGGGAGGAGACAAATTGATAGCAAGCCAAAGTGAATATTGTGCCAGTGCTATGACTTTGTAACTGAAGTCAGGCAAATGGGGAAGGCTCCTATCAGATACTTCAGGCCCCCTTGCTTTCTCTAAGATTTCTCATCTGCCCACACACCAAAAGTTTTTTTCTGTGTTGATGTTGTGGTGAATCTCATTGTAGATGTCTAATTTTTCCATCAGACTGGTGACCTTGTAGGAACAGGGGATACTATCAGCAGACTCCAGAAAGTTACGGGAAAAGTGTTTCACCTTTTACTTGCTTGATTTATTTCCAACAGTAGCAGTAGAGCTCATTCTCCTCTCCATTATAATGCTGTCAATGCAATTGCAATTTCTTTTATTAATAATGTAATTATTAATAGTAACTCGTAATTCTCCTCTGGTCTGGTCTTGAGTTAAATGGCCCTTGTCTTGAGTTAAAATTTACATAAAGGAATCCTCATATTTGGTTATAGTATCCTTCAGTGAGTCTATGAAAAATTATCTGTTTTTTCTTGCCAGGAACTGTCTGTCAGACTGGTGATTGGATTTGTTTTTTGGATATCATAATTTCTATTCAGACTGAGATTCAGATACTAAGTGAATTTTTTTGCACATTCTTAAGATGCCTGATGAATTAAATAGACATTCATAAAATGTCCAAAATTTAAATTTGATGAAATATATAATGTGTCCACATAAGCTATTTACATTACTCAAGGGCAATTAAGATAATGATAGTGGAAGTTGGATAGTCTGGTACTTTTATAAGGCTTCACTTTTATTTTGAATCAAAACTATTCTTGCCTAATATGGTATCTTATTCCCAGCATTTCAATGATAGATTTGAAGGAGACAAATAATTCCCATTAATCTTTGGAATGCACAAAACTCAAAAAAGACATGAGCAAAATGTTAGAAGGGCTGGAAAATGTTGTTTTCATCATGTCCTTTCTGCCTTGTCTGCACTAGGATGATCCCTCCTTCTTAGTGACACTGTTGGATGAATTCTGCAAAAGGGCATTTTTGTTTCAATAGTGATGGGGTGATATGGCCAAGCATGACTTTACTCCCTGCCAAGTTCGTATTTTCAGCTGAGTGGAGAAAAAGAAAATCCTTTCTTTTCAGCTAAGGTTCTCAAAACATTTGTTGTTTCCAAACTCCAGCCAGCATGATCCACATTAAAGCCATACACAAACTAAAAGACAAGTGAAATCACCCACCTGCAAAATTTTCACCAAAACTGCCAAAAAGAAAAACGTTTGCCTGATTTGTGCTGGCATGAAACAGTATCTAGAGTGCTCCCTTCTTTCTGACTAGCACATTGTATTATTCCTGCCAACAGCATTGAAGTTTCAAGGGCACCTTGAAAAAAACAACAAAAACTGTTAAAAAATTAGTGGTAAAAATACCCTTCTGAAAAAAAAATAAAAAGAGCACTACCATTTCTGGAACGGGTTGGTTTGTTTTCCCTTTTTAAATTAAAATTTTCTAAGGAATTAATAGTCTAGGGATTCAAAGGGAAAAAACAGCAGGGTTACATGTGCTCACAGTGTGGCGTATCTTGTCATCTCAAAGGTTCCCAAGCAGCTGGTCCACAGGGATTGGAGAGGTCACATAGTTTTAACGCTTCCCCATCTCCTACTGCTTAATCTCATTTGTAATATCTAAAAATACACATCTTGCTTTCCCAGTATAGCTTTCCCATGTAAACTTGGACTTGCTGCTGTTATCCCAGGGCATGGTGATGTTCTGCAGGGTGGGAGAACAGGACATGCATTTGCCAGTTGGAAGAGAGACAGTTTCTGAATGGAAGAGGAGGATTTCCCTGAGATAATCTTTCTATCCATTCTGGAAAATTACCAAGGACTGTTTTACTAAATAGCATTTAGATTAGTTTCAGACACCTCTGAAGAAGGAATTCTGCTTCCCTGGTCAGGAAGCTGGGCTGGGCAGTCCTCATGGGAAGCAAGAAAGAGCTGAGGTGTCTATGCCTGGTGCATTGTATGCTTATGCATGACAACCACTGCTTAAAAAATTGAAGCAAGCCAGAGAATTAAAAGCCCTTACAGAGCACCTCAGGGAGTGCTATTCCCTGGAAGGCATATCTAAATTGTCTACTCTAATCAGTTCATTCTTGTTTTTGAATATTTTGAGGACACAAATATCTTGCTCCAATAAAACATACCAGTGACTTTAAATGATTCTTCCACTGATACACACTAATTTTAGCACACAATTCTGCTTTAACTTGTTATTTTTCATAATGGCCTTAGACTTCCCAAAGTACACCCAGGCCTTTGTCAAAACTGTTTACATGCACAAAAATTTCTGTAAGAATAATGCCTGTTTCTCTCCATGAAGATTTATTGCTGTCCTTTTCAAGAATGTTGCTGGGGAAACAGAGACTCCTAGTCATATTTCACATGATGCCTACAATTAATCTATTAACAATTCAGACTGGATGGCTCTTTCACTTAGAACACCTGTTAACAAATTTCTTCAGATAGATAATTTATCTACACATGTATTTTGAACAAAACAGAATCACATATTAGACCTCACTGAAATTGTTTTCTCTAAAAGTGTTTTTCCACTTAGCATGTTCAAAAAGAGTTACATAGTCAATCTCCTCGAGACAGTGGTTCAGATAGGTTTATTAATATCTATTAATCTCAATTAATTTATACAAAAATATCTAGATTTTGAAAGAATGCTTTCTCTCAGGAGCTAAGTTGATTGCACTTTAAACCATTTCTTATTTGACTATCTACACAACATGTTTGGAGGTAAAGGAAATGCAATAGCTTACTGCTAAGGACAAACTTGATAGAGATGGTGTGAACATAAAAATGGAGGTGTATCCACGCATTCAGTGAAGGAAAACAACTAGCACTCGAGTGAACTAGAAATTGGTAATCAAGAAAAGTCAATCTACGTGAACTCATCATCATCAGACTGAAAATTGTTGTTGATTGTTTTGCTTCAGATCTGGTTTACATGGACTCATTTTAATATGACCTGATGAATCCCACACCAAGATTCACTGAGTCTGAGTTCATCTAAGAAAAGTACACACCATTTAACTGTGTCTCTAACCTGCTGCTTTAGTCAAAACATTAGGAACTCTAGGGTCAGGGAACACTATCTTCCCCTGAGAAAGTCAGCTACCATTTCCCTGTGAGTCAAAATAGAAAACAAATGGGGGAACAGCACTGACTCGGGAAGCAGTGATGTGTGAGCTGTCTGTGTCTTGGTACATTATGTAAGGGTTGGGAAGAGTGGAAAAAAAGAAATTCTGGAAAATAAATCTGTTGAGCTGGAGAACTGCAGAAAAATGCAATCTTACTTTCAGACAACCCAAAAAAATGGCCTTGGTAGACCTGAATTTTCTAATCACAGGAACATAGGTGAAATCACCAGTTCTTTCTGCTATATTACCTCACCGACTGAACCATCTTCAAGCTTTTTATAGCCATCCCACTTCACATCCCACAGAAGTTGCTCCAAGCAGGTAAGGCAAGAAAACTTTTGCAAAATTTTCGGACAATTTTAGACATCATTCATGATCAAAGTGAGAGATCTTCTCTTTCACACAGGTACTTCATAAAAATGGGATGCTCTTCCAAGCAGAATGAATTGCATTAGATTTTCATCTCATCTTGATAATTTTCTTTGTTAAGCAAAGACTCATTAGCCTCTTATACAAGCATGGTATCAATTCCTTGTGGCAAGGAATTGGAATAAAACCACTTATGAACTCCTTGGCTTACACCCAATGTTTTCCAGTGCCCTCTGAGTAGTTGCAGTCAGGAGCAGGGAAAATCTACAGCTTGTCCGAAGAATTTTCAGAATTTATGGCATATGAAAGCAATGCTTTCTCTACAAGACGATGTTATCATTTTTGGAAATGTTATTTTTAAAAGTGGTGTACTAAAAATAACATAGTACAGCCTAGTAGCAGACTACTCATTTTAGTTCCTTTATAAATACACTTTTCTGGATTAAAGAAATTTTTGTCATTCCAAAATAACTCAAAAGGTAGTTTGAGCCTGTTTGAAGACAAGAGAGAGAAGAACTGCCTGAAATTCAAGAAAAGCAAAAGCAGGGACCTGCACCTGGGAAAGAATAACCCCATGCATCAGGCTGGGGTCTGAGCTGTTGGAAAGCAGCTCTGTGGAGAAGGACATGGGGCATTCAGGTGGACAACAAGCCATCCATAAGCCAGCATTGTGCCCTGGGGCCAAAAAAGCCAATGACATTCTGGAATACAGGTCAAAGTTGGTGTCCTGCCTCTCTACTCAGCTCTTGTGAGGCATGTTTGGAGTGCTGTGTCCAGTACTGGGTTCCTCACGACAAGAGAGACAATGGAGCTCCTGGAGTGGGTCCAGTGGAGGGCTATAAATATAACGAAGGACCTGGAGCATCTCTCTTGTGAGGAACCTGGGCCTGTTTAGCCTCAAGAAAAGATGACTGAGAGAGGAAATCATCAATGTCTATGAGTGACTGATGAGAGGAGTCAGAGGATGGGCCCAGGGTCTTCTCAGTGGTGTCCAGCAATAGGACAAGAGACAACAGCAAAAAGAGATACACAGGAAGTTCCACCTGAAAAGGAGGAAGAACTGCTTTACTGCATGTGACTGAGCCCTGGAACTGGTTACCCAGAGAGGCTGTGGAATCTCCCTCACTGGAGATATTCAGGAAGTGTCTGGATGCAATCCTGTGCAATGTACTCCAAGAAGACATTGCTGAGTATGGGCCAGATGACCCACTGTGGTCCTTTCCAACCTGACCCATTCTGTGGTTCTGTGATTCTGTATATAAGAATGGATCTGACTCTGCAGTTACAAGGTAGAATTCCAGAACCTGAGCAGATATAGTCCAGCACTACAAATGTTGGAATTATTTTATACAGACTCTTTACAGATAAATATGCAGATTTAAACCATAATGAAGCCTACAGAAACCAGTGGAAGCTCTTCCAGTGGACATGTTCCTAAAACTTTGAAGAAGTCACTGTGTAAATAGAATCAGATCAAAGGATATGGATGCTGGATTATGTAAGCAGCAGATTACAAAACATTTGCACCATTAGCATTTGCCCTTTACAAAGGTTAAATATGTTCCTGTCTTAAATATTGCATCCATGTTCCCTAGAGGACAATCCATCAAAAAGATTATGGGTTAAAATGGAAACAGGACCAGAATACAATCAAAGAATTTTTGATTGGAGCAGACATTATTAGAAATAAATAGTTCAGAAGGCTTTTGAAGAGTCCTAAGTCATAAGCAGTCTTGGAAAAAAGGAGAATGCTCTTTCAAGTAATAAAGTCTTTTAAAACTAAATGAGAGTGATCTGCTTGTATTAAACTCTCCATATTTCAAGAAACTTTCACCTTACCCAGTTCCATTACAAACATGATGCACAGAAGCTTCAGTATTCCGTCTTTGAGAGTGCACAAACATTTTCAAAGCAGCCAAGCTCTTAATGCATTTTTATTCTTTAGTCACTGCAAAAACAGATGAAGCAAAATGTTCCGGATTTTGTTTGTTTCAGTTTGAAGCTCAGAGGATATCATGGGATATCTGGAGAGAGAGTTCTCCTATCTCATATTAGACATCTGCCATGTGGATGTATGAATTAGTCACCCTAGACTCTGTCTGATGTCAGAGGCAAAAAATGAGTTCTTAATCTGACCTGTCTTGAGCAAATGCTATAGGATAAGTTGAATTGTTTCTTTCTATTGATCTGAGAAGAGAGTGGAGGCATCTGGCTCTTCTGTGGACAGCTAGACTGCAAGACAGCCACATTGTGTTAGCTGAATGTTAAGCCAGCCTGTTGTACTCAATCATTAATTTCTTCAATGCTTCAGCTCTTTCTTGACCTCATACAAGAATCCCCTTGCTGGTGTTTCAAAAAAAATTAATTCCTCTATAAAATCCAATATGACAGCAACTGGAAATTAGCAAAGCCTTTATAGGTTAAAAAGAATCCCATCCACTTGTTTTTATGGGCCGCTAGAGTTTTTTGCAGCTTCAACCATGCTCAGTATTTCTTGAGCAGCAAATGAGTAAATATTAAGAAAGCGAAGGTGTGGATATACCTAAGCAGGGGCTTGTAACCTCTGGAGAGACAAGGAGAAGACGACACATAGTACTGCAAGTCTGAATTACCTGTCAGAACTAACCTCTCATTCACCACAAATACTCTAACACAGTGAATTTCCTGAACTTGATATAGTGTGTCATCACTGAAAAGAAATAATATTGAGTGATTCTAGGTTACTCCTCCAATCCCTCTTCAGGGATTCAGAGTAGGAATCTTATAGATACGATGACATCAAAAGAGTGGGACCAGACTGTAGCTTCCCAGAAATGGCCATTTATGTGCTTATAAGAAACATGAGTGGAACAAGCTTAACAATGCAAGAAATCACATTCAGACCACAGTCTGGAATCACCCAAAAGAAAAAGCCTAAAGAAAAAAAGTAATATTTTGGCACTCAAGCAATGCCTAGCAGAAACTTTATATTTGCATGCAAAAGGAAAAAGCAAGTAGCATTATACAGTAAAAATAATATGTTCAAATATTTAATTTTGCCCATTATTTGATACTGTTACAAACTTTTCATAGTCGCTTTATGCTCTTGGAGCAGGCCACTATATATATTCTCACTTCAGATGTGTGGTAAGTAACCATTATAAAGAATTATTCTATGTTACCCTTTTAAAATTGTTTTAAGAGGCAGAGTAATATTTCTTTAGTGATAAATAAGTACCTCACAGACACATGACTGAAGAATATCTGTAATTAATATTGTCCCTGCACAACAATATAGCTAGTGGAATTACAAATCAAATCAAATTATTCTGGCATAATGAAAAAGCTACTGAATTGTAAGACCAATTTGGAGTAGAGAATTCAAACCCGAGGAGAATATAAAACCAAAATTATCAGCATGCTTAGTAAAGAACACATTTGGTGATAAAATGACAGTGTGTAAGATGGCCATCAGGTGCCTTCAATGCTCCCCCAGCCTCTCCTCCTGTGGCAAGTGTTCCAGTCCCACTGCCTTGGGAGGGTTTCCCTGAACTCCCTCTAGTTTGTCCATTTCTTCCCTGCATTGGAGGCCCAAAATTGGATGCAATATTCTAGGAGTGGCCTTAAAACTGTTGCACAGTGGAAATAAATTGCTTCCTTGGTCTGTTGAACATACTTCTGTTGATATACCTGAGGATGCTGGCAGCCTTTTTCCCTGCCAGGACCCCCTGATGGATCATGTTTGGCCTAAAGGCCACCACAATACCTGATCCTACCCAGAAGAGCTTCTCCCTGGCCTAGCCCACATTGGTTAGTCCATGCCAAGTACAAACCTCTCCCTTTATCCTGGTTTTACACCATAAGGCTCCTTTTGGTCCATTCTTAGTCCTGGCCTGGGTCCCTCTGAATGTCCCCAAGAGTTTTGACTGGTGCCACCAGTTTGGCTTCATCTCCAAACTTGCTAAGTGTTGCACTTGCATTCCTTCACATCCTCCAGGCCACTGGTAAGTGTACTAAACATCACAAGTAGGTCCCAGTACAGATCCCTGTGGAGCTGGACCTGTAACCAGTCTCCAGCTGGAGTGTGAACATTTAACCAGTCCCACTGAGCCCAACCATGCACCCAGTTCTTCAAATGGCGAGTACTCTCCTCAGTTACTGCTGTTGTAATTACTATTCTCTTCAGCAAACTACCTGCTTTGTGATTTCAGGACCACCACTGGGGATCTGAATAACAAAAATTAAGGTCTGCCACTACTTTTTACTACCAGTGACATCACATAAAAACCCACAGCTGCACTGCTCAGAGAGTCAATGGTAACTTACTCTGTCTTCAGCAACAGAGCCACTCATCAGTGTTTCACTGGTGAATGCTCAAGGATATATCTCTCTAATGCATTTTTTTCAGAAGACATTAAGATTTCTTGCCTCTTTTCCTACTGCCTCTCCTTTGGCTGAGCTGGTATTACTCTTGGTGTGACTGACTGAGGAGGCAGGAACAGCAGTGGGGAGATGGGACCTAGAGCGGAGGGGGAACAAAGAGCTGGAAAGGTCTGAAACTGGCATCCTATGAGACAAAAACATACCATGGAATGCTACATACTAGTCCTACTCCTGGCTTACCTGAAACACAGCCATACACACAAACACAGTGTCTGGAAGGTGATTTTTGCCTTCTAGGATGCTTTTCCAAAGCTCACCTGGCAACAGCAATAGTAAACATGAAACTCTAGCCTGAATTATTCTGTTTCTGCGTCTCTGCAGTAGCATTCAGGTCAGAATGAAATACAAGTGCTAGAAATCCCTCCAAATCTGAGCTAATTTATATGGAAAACTTCCCAAGCCAAGTGTTATTCGAGCTCTTGAACGGGGTATTGAATTGTGGAGTTGTGTGAAAACACAAAAAAAAAGCATGACATCACCTCAACAGTCGTATGTGTTCAACTCTCTTTAAGGGAACATTTGTGGTTTTTTCAATAGTAAGGGTGCCATGGCTCTCAGGAGGAACAGAAGCTGTTTTCTCAGGAACCATCAACCAAGGTTCATTTCTACTCTTTGGGAATGCCCTTTTAGTTCCTGATGGCAGTTATGTGCCAAAGGGACCCTGCAGGCCTTTTTGAAGACTGTCACTAGTGATCAAGGAATGTTGCACTATTTCCTTTCACTGAAAGGCCCCTTTCCTTTCCTTGAAACTGCTAAATCATCCCTGCCAGCTCCTAGAGCTTATAAAGTTATTCTGAGCCACAAATCAGTTTCCATCCCATTGGACTAAATTATACCCAGAAGGAATGGTCATATACTCTGCCTTTGCTTTCTGGAGAGAAGTCTTAAGAGAGGGAAATAACATTATATTCTTCTCTTAAGCAATCTGTTCACATACATCTCTATAACATTCGCAACCAAAGAACCCTTGGTTGAAGTTTAAAGAAACAAGAGCTGTCTACCTGAATGGCTCTTTCAGAGGGGAGGGGAGGGGA
>JANPWX010000044.1:2840931-2950039 GCA_024734555.1 Trochalopteron elliotii | reverse complement strand
AGGGAAAGTGGAGCTGGAAGAGAGGATGAAACCCTGTCACTCCTCAATCCTTCCTGCAGAGCTTTGTCCTGTCAATTTTAAAGACTATAAAAGAGCAATGTCTGCTGTGGGAATAGGGATGTAAGACAGTTACACTTCTTCATCTTGGTTGCCTACCACACAAGGGTGGACAGATGCTTCAATACAATAGTGATTATGTCTTGTTAATGAGGCTCATATCTCCTAAATATGCCTGAAGTGGGTAATTTGTGAAGACATAGAAAGAGGGAGATGAAAATTTCTGTTTGCTGTGCCATAATGAACTATCTGGGCTATGTGTACACCTATATGACAGCAGTACCATCCAACAGACAGTTTTAAGGTATTCAGTGGCTTAGCAGGGCAACAGTAGCCATAGGTTGCCAGAAGATATGCAGAACTAAACAACAACAGAAGTGAAACAATTTTAGGAGGAAAATACAGATGCAGTAACACAAAGCAATGTTGTGACTACATTTTCAAAGAGCACTGACAGATATCAAACTCTCTCCAAATCTCACCAGCATCTTTTGTTCCAGACTTGTCTTGCTCAGACTGATTTTTTCCCCAATTTGTCCTAAAGATGTTCTTAGAAGTTATTTCAGTTCCTCCAGAATGTTTCTTAGTTATTTTTTAGGCAGTGTCTATAAACCAGAAGAAATAATTTCTTGCACAGTTTGAGCCATAAGCATCCCATGAAATGCCAAGAGAGAGCTATGGGAATTCAGCATCTCACACTACAAAGCCCTGAAAGTGTCACATTTTTGAGTGGTTTCTCTTGCAAATTTGAGTTTCTCCCTGTGGTCACTGCTGGGTACATGATAAAAAGCAAATTAATGTCTGTGAATAAAAAATTACTAAATCAGCATGAGTTCTTTGAAGCCTTTGGGTTGGCACAGCTGTAGAGTTGAGTTGGAGGAGTTGGGCAGAGGTTTGCCAGGAGTGAGAGACAGGGAGGGGGCAGTGAGGTAAGTATAAAATCTCTGGAGAGAAGAGAGATGTCTCAGAAGGAAAAAAAAAATAACTCAGAGGTTTGTCACCAGACTAGTGACAAACTAGAGGTTTGTCATTAGACTCAGAACAAGCTTTTATTCCAAATCAGTCTTGCGAGCTATGCATTTGCTTAGTTTTGTCTTGAATTCTTCTCTCCTAAGGATACAAGCTTACCAATTAGTGCAGAGGCAGTTTCTCTTTCTGTGTAAGCACCCAAAATTTCTAATTACCTGTCCTGTGTTAACTAACTTGGGCATTAACTTTGGTAAAATTCTGGCATGGATGTCACTAAAGACGGTCGTTCTCTCACATCATGAAATGCACTGCAGTTACCTACAGGTCAGTAGTGTCTTCCTCAAGGGCATATTCTGTACTACAATCACCTCTTGCTGCCTCTCACCATGCATTTTTTGACTAGAAAATGCATTACTCTACAGAGAATGAAACTACAAGCATTTCTCCACCATTGCAGCACATTGCTGAGCACAGGAACATTGCACTGGTGGGCAAAGTCAGATGTGGTGGGTACCACAGGGGAGCCAGGTAGCAGCGTGGGTGGCTCCACCTCTGAGAGGAGCCTTGGGGAGTGGGAGTCTAGTCTTGGGTCAGTGATGGCTGGTAAGGGGGAAGGAGAAAACATTTTTTAATCAGCCATAAAAAGTAAAGGTGATGTAGAGCTGGGAAGAGATTTGTGCCCTGCACTCTTTAAATTCCTTTCCTGTTACATCCTCCTGAAAGCCAAAGCAGATTTTTTTTCCTGTGTTCAGCAGATGCAGCTGGGGATTCATAGGGCTGTGTGGGCTCTGCCCTTTCATGAGTACATGTACATGTGCATACACTTTTTATTTTCTACATTAATACTGTAAAAATTCAGGGTGCAGGGCGCTGCTGAAAAGCCATCATGTGTTCTCCAGCTCACACAGCATATGCAGCCATCTTAAAACATTTCTACTCGTGTTACCTTAGTAACAATCCTAGGGAATCCCTAAGTGATTAATCAAGCTGCTTAGCTGTTTAAGGTTTCTTACAAGTGATGCTGTTGTCAGGCTTCTTTCTCATTGCAGGCAAAAAAAAAATATCTGTATTAAGAAAAGAAATGGCATGTAGGCTGTGTCTGTCATATGGAGGAGATAAGTGCCCATGTGCACCTTGTTAAGAATTTCTTTGGCATGTGTGTACTTACTAAGTAATTGATACGACAAGTAACAGAATGAACCTCAAAAAATTTAGAGGTGTGCAGCTACCAGGCTGGATTTCTTCAAATATTTCAACGTGCATTCTAGAAGACCATCCTGGTTTCTCCTTCCAGTGCCATTCAGAAATCGCTTTCAGGATCATTAATACAAAACAGAGAGTGACAGAAAGAAACAACTATTAGGATTTAGTCTGAGTTCCTGTCTGAAGACATTCACTATTATATTTTAGTTTGGTTTTTCCTCTGCAGAAGGTAGTATTCTTCCTTTGTACACTAAGGAGCGTAGCTGAGCAAACTAGGTTATGGAGACCATAAAGCCTGCCTTACAGAAAGACATACCTGTTGATCTTTCTCTCTAAAGCAACTGAAGCTCTATTCTCATGGACTGTTATTTCTCTTCTTAGGATAGCAGCTAACATCATGTCAACCCTTTTTCATGGTGTGTATGATTCCCTGATGATTTTCCCTTGGAGCTGTGGTTCTTTGCAAATCAATTCTCTTTCCTGAGTTATCCCCCAGGATCACTCAGAGGAGCATGGTACTCCAGGGACATGACGACAAAAGCATGACTAGGTCAGGTCACTAAATTTTCAGTACCGCTCTTTTCCTTCAAGAGATACAGATACAAGAGCAACAACAAACACTCCAAAATATTTGTAAGAGGTTGCAATTTGGATCACTTTTCTTTGGCAAGTCTTTACAGACTCCACTGGACAAGACATAGATCCCACCTGGGGAGACTCAGCAACAGTACAGACCAGGGGAGAGGACAATGGTGAATCTAGCCCTTGTTCATCCTAAGTCAGCTCAATGCATTGATTTTCACCAGCTAGTACCCTCTCTCAGTACTCTTAGTACAGTGGTACCAGCTAAAAGGGTGTTTAGCTATGCGTTGTGACAGCCTCTGAAAGACTTTTGTTGTCTTTGTATGGGATGAGAAAATTTTTGTGGTCACAAAAGTGGTCAGAGGAGGAGATAAGAGCAGCAGATGCCTTTCTGTGGTCTCTGCTGTACCAGAAGGATGCTGCTTAACCTCATTTTGCTCACTTTGCATAGTGAGTCTTGACAGTACTAACCCCCATGATAACCTGCATGCTCTGCTCTTTAAGTCTGAGGGATTTGCATCTGTTCCACCAGCAGACACCATTTTATTTTTAGATTAGTCAATCCTGGAGTAGTAAAGCACTGTATGACGGTTAGAGATAATTTCTAACATAAATAAAACTTAAGAAGTTTATTCTAACAGAGCAAAAAAAAATCTGAAAAAGGAGAGGCAAAAGCTACAAAGCAGAAAAAAATATTTACCAGTAAAATGGAGTAATTAATTATGCTTAAACATCATTATAGATTTCTCCAAAGTGCTTAGGGTCTCAGCTGACTTGGTAGATGGACTGGCTGTTCTGTCTTCCCCATCTGTGTTGCATTTTGATTTTACCACCTCAGAAAGTTCTCTCATGGCTCTCCTCTAAAAAAGCCCCAGCTCCTTATACTAAATACAGAAGTGATGACTCTCAGTTTTTTCTTCTCCTATTTTCTCAGACATTCATCTCTGAAATACAAATGGTGAAAGCAAAACATGGTTTATTTTCACCTACCCTAGGACTTTCTCTGCCTTTGCGCTGCTATGCTGTGCCTGAATTAGCACATTTCTTCTACTGTAGCCAGAAATTGGTGGTTATGATTTTTACAGCACACCTTTTACCTGTTTCTCTTTTCTGACTAGAGAAGAGAACTTAGTGACTTAACAGGTCCTAGGGCACCTACACCTCAATTCCTTCAGGTTAGGTGGGATGAACCTCCCCAGTGAACCCCAGGGGCTTTAGGAACAATTCCCAAGACCACATGTTGCACCAGACATGACTTTCAATTATTCCACACCTACCCGTGAGGTCCACTCTGTTCCACACCAATGAAATAGGTGTTACAGTAGCCTAGAAATACACAACTGGAATTAAAATGATGACAGTAGGTTTGATGTTTATGTTTCATGGTTCAGCCTAAGGACAGTTTTCTCACTGTGGGAGTCATTCTTTGAGTGTTCCTCCATGACCTCCTTGACAAAGATCAAACATCCATCAGTTTTCAGAAGATGCAGTCATTTTGTTGTCTGAAACTGGAGAAATATGTATTTTTTATTGGGTTGTGTATTCCCACTGATCTCTCCTATATACTCTGTATATACACACAAACATAATGTGTATTTACAGGGATTTATATGTGTGTTCACAAGACTGTTGGCAAGGCAATGCAGAAAACTATCTATGATTAGCATTGTTGCTGTTGTCTGCTAAAAGCAGCTCACCTATGCTCAGATGGGGCTGCAAGTTGTCTTGAGAATGAGTCTCCTTTGCTGTTTCCTTTCCCTCTTCTTTTGATCTATATCTTACAGAAAGTGCTTGCTTTTGCACTCTGCAAATGAGTACTAATGAGGTCATTAAACTTTGATAACCATCCATTTATGGGACATGCTTTGGACAAAGCTGTGTCACGGTCTTGGGGGAGGGCAGTTTTTCAGCTCTGAACTACAAACAGATTGAAGTCAGGCAATGCATTGCTGGGCAGAAGAATTGCTCAATGAGGCTGATTAGAAATTCATCTGATGAGGTTGATTAGGAATTCACCTGCAAGAGATTAGAGGGGAAATTCAGCATTTTGGAATGAGAGAGGGAAAAAAAGAAATTGAAAAAAAGAAAAAAATGGCCAGCAGCAAGGGAAGGAAAAGCAGGGCATGGCACAGCCCTTTGCTGTCGACATGAGAAAAGCCCTGGCCCACTGAGGAAACAGAAACAAGAAAATCTGCAGTGGTTTGGTCAAGATATCTACATCTCCTGTGCTTGCGACATAGAGAATGATCAAAAATTTTGGAAATTTTTCAGAGTTGATGTGTCTATCTGTTTAGGCTAGTAACTGTCAGAGAGGGGTGGCTTGTACACCAGAACATCAGAAATCTGAAGCTCTTGCAAGAGACACCAGGATGTTAGCAGGCAGGAGACGGATGCATTGTGTGTCGTATTTTGAGAGGGTCACGGGGAGACAGACAGACAGACAGTGTCCAGCAGTCAACAGGGCAAGAAGCAAAGCTGCACAGGCTGCAGTGTTAGGGAGCTGAGTTACCTAATTAGGTGCTCTGGATTTTCATTTAAAGCTCATTGGAAACAAAGGATCTTTGTTCTTTTTCCTGTAGGGAGCAGAGGATTAGTTTCCATACATAAGCTGTGCCTTTGACAAACAAAAGAAAAATCAATACAAGACACGACAGGTGCCTCACCACGGAACACGAACACACGGCGTGCCCAACAGAGGCTGCTCTCACAGAAGTCATCGATCTTCGCCACCACACTCTCACAGCTGTGAGGTAGGCTGTGAGGCTTGCAGCAGAGGGTCACTAAACCCCTTGATTAAAATAAGAATGTTTCTTTTTGTCGAGACTGAGTTCAGGAGAAAAGAGACTCTGAGTGTCTCAAAATGGCTGCAGCTTTCTTCCAGCCTCCTGCTCGCAGACCTCACTCGCGTGCAGCTCACTCTGCAGTCATTCCACTCCTAATCAATTCTCCTTTTCTCTTCTGAGTGTAAATCAATATGTCTGCAACTGGAGGTAAAATCACAGCATTTCTAATGTGGAATGTGGGACAGACTGAGTTCCTAAATCCTAATTCAGAGAATCCATTGAAAACAGCCTTTATTTTAAAATATGTTGCCATCAGTGATCTCAGTGAACTGTGCACTCTGATGGAAATGGAGGGATTTGGGGAAACAGACGTAGAAGGGACTCCCTGGGAAAGGGTGAGACACCACATAGGTATCATAGCTGTACAGCAGTGATTCACTAGGACAGGCTCTGGGTCAAAGGGAACTCCTGAACTAAAGATAAATATCCAAGTGAGAGCCTTGGACAAGTCAGACTCCTTGCTGCCTCTTTAGATCACATGCAGGAGCTTGTGAAGACGCTGAAAAACCATGTGCGAGAGAGAAACAATTGGTATATCCTCTCTGTTAAAGCTTTTCCCTCACTGATAACTCAGTGGAGCTCAAAGCTGACCTCCTAAGCGGTGAAAAAGAGGCATAACATCCAACACCAAAGAGTTGCTATCTAGTTCATTGGTCTATCCACAACCAGTAACCAATTGTAGCAAAATAACAGGCACGGTCAAATACCATCCAGCCCTACATGCCCATTCAACACACACAGTTAAATAACACTCCAATCAGCTTTTTCATCTTTCAGCATCCTCACCTACAGGCTTGGAAAACCAGTTTGGCTGGAGTTCCTGGTGCATCTTAATCTGTACACTGACCTGAAACATTGTCCCACCGGTGTAATGCATTCACACTCACATATTGCCACTTGTGCACTGGGACATTATGAAAGTAACTTGTGGCAAGAGGTGCTGCAATAAGGAACATTAAGTGAGAAAACTGTCCATTTCCATTCCAGATCACCTGTTGAAAAGCATTCAGAAAAACACAGATGTCTGATTTGCAGACTGCCAAGTGTAAACTGTTCAGAATTCATTTTAGGAACCTTAGAGAATGACACAGCAGAGCCAGGTGGGTGGACTGCAGTGGTCACTGCACACAATTGCATTTGGGAAACACCTGTGTGTGTGACAGTGATGAAGAACCATTACAGAGCAAGGAAGAAAGGCTCCAGAGGAAGTAGAGGCCACTTCAGAACAGGAGGAGAGCTGTTACTGTGAAATGCAAAAAACTATTATCAAAGGACACCTCCAGAGGGGCCTTAACAGTAGTTGAAAACAACAGAAATGAGCAAAAAGAAGAAAGAATGTGAAGAGGGTAATGAGACATGGGAACAGGTTCACATTCACACATTCACAGAGAAGCTGGTGAAGAAGAATGTGAACAGGTTCACATTCACAGAGAAGCTGTGAATGCCCCATCCCTGGAAGCGTTCAAGGCCAGGTTAGATGGAGCTTTGAATAATCTGGTCTAGTGGAAGGCGCCCTTACCCATGGCAGAAAGATTGGAGCTAGATGATCTTTAAGTCCCCTTCCAACCCAAACCTTTCTATGACCCTATGATAAGAAGAAGACTTATATGAGACTTAAAACTGAAAATCAGTCACCACTTTTGTATCTGGTGTTTTCCATATTCTTTGGAGAAACTGACACATTTGACTAGAATGCTCATCAAATCTGCAACTACATCTACATTTGCTTACTCACAAATTCATTTTTTATGATTCCAGATGTTTTTGTCTCACAGAGGCGTACTTGAATGTCACCAGTGAAGCTTCTGGTATGGATTTCCAGCCACCTGTGACTGCAGCACATAACATCTAACTATAACCTGAGTCTTCCTAGTCACCTCCCACATAGGAAGCAATACAGGTTCTTAAGCATCAGTTGCTAATGATACTGTAGATGTTATTTTTGGTCTGAGACTTTCAAATGGCAAATACAGCAGGGAATCTGCAGAAGGCCTGGGCTCTTTTCTATCCAGAGGAGATAGATTATAGCATCTAAACCACATTAGGCCCTTTCTTTCTATCAAGAAACTTCATTCCTCCTCTCACGGGGAATGAGTTTGTTGTTAACTCATGCGACAGGATTTTGTCTGTCTTTGTAGCAAAAGCCTAGATTTAGCAAAGATGACACAGTGTTTCTGTGCTCTAGTAACCTGATGTCACCTCCAGCTGACTAAAATCAAAGCAGAGAAATGGAAGAAAACCCCCTAAAGGAAACCATAGTTTTTCAGCAGTCTGTACATGTTGTTTTCTTCTGATATTAACTGTGACGTCTTTAATACTGCCTACATGCTAAGTTTGCAGAGTGCCACTGATTTTCTCCTTGATAAGATACACTTACATCTAAATTGTCTGGTGGAAAGATGTGATTTTGTGCAGCTCTGCTTGAGGCCATGTGCAGACATGAGAGGCAGCTCAATTCCATGGCATGAGATAGATGCATGTTCTAAGTGATCAAAAGTGAAATAGCTCATCATGATTCTGCTTAAACTGCTATCTAGAGATAGCAGTTTAACTCAGGAGGTAATAATCCCATTGAGCTGCATGATATTGTTCCCTTACCAAAGCTGTACCTTCACGTCTCCTGCAACTTTGTTAAGACATTACCATATTGGTTTTGCTCCATCCCAAACCACAGGGATGGAGTTGGAGCATAGGTCCATGGAAAGGGAGAATCACAGGAGGCTCCTCCAAGTGAAACAAGATCTTAATAGATATTTCCTGTGGTCTGTCTTGACTGTCACAAGACGTACCATGCCATGCCTGTCCCCAGCCCAGGGAGGCCCTGGAGTCATTCCCCACCTGCACAGGTAAAACCCTCCCTGAGCTGCACCAAGAGCAGATTTTCACAGGATGGCATCAGGGCACAGCCAGGGCTTCCCCAGTGCCAGTTCCACCACACTGGTGGGTTGAGGATCTAGGAAAAGCTTTCTATAGTAATTTTCTGAAGATGGAAGACTTTTCCCAACAGACAGATTTCCTGTGTCTGAGCCTTCACAGGGCTTTTCCTGGGTCCCCATAGGCAACTGAGGGATGAAATCTCATCAAACAGCAACAACATGGATATTAACTCCATCATGAATTATTGAAGGGAACTACTGAATACAGATCCTGTGATAGTCTTGCTGCATCGCTTCACCAACACTCTCCACCAGTTGAAAACATACCCACAGCTAAATCCAAGGTCACTGCTGTGGTCTTCTGAATGGATTTGTTGTGACTCTTTGCTGTTGCTCCTGCTGTTGGCAATTGATTTCCTCCCTGAAAGATGACTGCAAGACATAAATTTACTGTAGCCATTAATTCACTGATGCTAGAAGGGGAAACATCCTTCTTCTTCCTTCATGTTCCATTTATGGCCCTGCTTTGTGACTGGTCCTCTTCTGTCACAGCCCTAGTATCTGTTCTTCCCACTACAGCATTTCTTATGTTTTGCTACCAAAAAAATAGTGTCTTCTTTACATGTTCAGGAAGATAACTAAGATAACTGCCACCTACCCAGCTTTTACTCTCCTCACAAAGTAAATATGCCTCACACTCCCCCAGAAGGGCACAATAGCTGTGAAGAAACAAGTACTTTTTGCTGAGATTTGGCAGTCAGATACTATAAGTTCTCATGTCTGCTTTCCTCCCCAGTCAGAAAATAACTACAAAGTGGCTAAAGCTGGATGCAGTTCATGGTTTACCTGCATCTCCACTTCTAATTAAACAGGTTTTTCTCACTGAGGTTACTCTGTGCCTGGTTACCTATTTCTGGTGACATGCTGGGGCTGTGGACAGTCAGAGCAATAGAGAAGGCAGCACATGGCATCACCCCTGTGCTTCTGGTATGTAAGCAGCAGCAGTGGCTGGGCAGGGTGAAGGAGCCACAGCTGCATTTTCTGCCACCTTACAAGTGGAATTACAGGCCTACAACATGGCAAGGATTAAGCTGGTGTCCCAGACATGTAAAATGTGGGCTCTTGCCAGGGTGTTTGGGTGTGGGTTTGTAAGATTTCCATGTTTTGGAAAAGGTTTTGTTATAAGTTAGTATAGCTCTAGTTACCCCATAAGGGCCCCTTGTCTTGGAGTTTTCTCTTATCAGAAGTTGATAAGAGTTTCTGTGCCTCTCTGGTCTTTGCCCAGAGACTGTTTCCTATTGGTCCTTTCCCCATGATGCTCCCTGCCCATCCTCTCCTTCTTCCCCTGTCCATCATTAAGTTACTATCTTCAAGGTCCAGAACTTTCGAAGAGATTCGAACTGCAGTTGGCAGATTCCCCTGAGACCCCTCCCCAAATTACCTTGATTTGTTAGTAGTTAGGTAATTGAGTTGGCATGTATTACTTTGCTTTGTTTAATTGGTTTGTAGTTTGTACCCACCCCTTGAGCCTGTCCTGGACAAAACCCCCCTGTAGCCTTTGTCCGAGCTCTCTCCTGAGGCATCGGGCAGGAGGTAAGGGGTTCCCCTGTGACCCCCCAATAAACCTCTGTTCCTCCCGACCCTCTGAGAGTCCCCTCTTTCATTTACACCACGGCCGTGACAGCCAAAGTCCAGGGGCTGCTGAGCCAAGACCCGCAGATCGATCCTGTTGTGGCGTGTCGGAGCTGCCGGGTGGTCTAGCCAAATACTGGGCTGACCAAAGAGATACGCACTCCAACATTTGGGAACACAGAGGTGCTGAAAGATCACATCCTCCTCTCCTTTCTGAAAGGACATGACTGATGGAATTGACTTTTATGACAGACAATTGCATCTAAAACAGGAAAGAGGGAATGGTAGGGTTGTTTTCTCTCACTACATTGTTGAGCTTGTCCCAACACTTTAACAGCCTTGTTCATCAGCTGCACCTCCACTGTGCATGAAGGAGACATCCCTCATTGTGCCCACAGGACTGGGACATGGAATACCACCTTTATGGTAATTTATTTTGCTTCTTTAAAAAGGAACACACAGGACTGCTGTAACACTTTTAATTAACTTCTTGTCCTCAGAAATTCTCAGCTGATTTTGAAGGAAGTAGGCCAGTTTGCACCAGTGGTGAATTTGGCCCTAAGAAAATAAACAGCTATCTCAAAAATGTTGGCCTTCAGTAATTTCTTTGGACATGCCCTCATAGTGAACCAGACAACACCAGAGATGATCTTAGCTTTTTAAATGTCAGTGTGGGTGATGAAATAATTTTCAAGAATTGTACAAGCTTTTGTTATGCAAAAAAGATTATTTACAGCAAGCTATTTTAAGTTTGAGCTGTAATGGGAACAGACTGACTCACGTGCACTGGCTGTTGTAAAGTCAATCCAAGTATCTAAGATGGTCATCACCTTTGTAGATGTTTTATGTGGAGGAGGAATATGTTTAAAACTTGGCAACAGAAGTTATTAGCTGTTAATATGATCCTTCCAGGAGTGTTTGTGTACAGAATTTATTAAGCTTATTTTAAACCTGGATAACATCTTCAACATCCTCCTCTGCATATTATACCTATGTTTATCCAGGAATGCAGTTGGACTTCTCATCCTGGTCCTCCAGCTATGGTAACTCTGTATAATCCAATCAGTAAGGGTAAGTGGAGCTACAATACAGCAGTATTCACATGATGATTCACAGTTTAGGGTATCAGCTCATTTACTTTGACAATGCTACTTTCAAAGACCTTAGTCAAATGAAAGCCACGCCTTCTGAAGAACAAGAGATGATTTTACAACGTTGTTTGATGGTTTTGAGGTTCATATTTCAGGAATTTCAAGTTTCTTTTCAGTTAATGAAAACAACAGAGGATGTTTGGTCAGGGTGCAGCTTTGGCCAACCCCAGCATCCTGCAGATGTTGGGCACTGAAACCAGCCTGTTGCAGCCACAGGTTAAGCAGCAACATGCAAAGCTCAGCTCTTCAGTATTTCCTTCTTTCAGTGTGCTCAGCTGTCCATGTCTGGTCTGCCCTGCAAGCGAATCCATCTGAGTCATCACAGCAACGAGTCTCATGAAAAGAGACCAGCCTTTATTGTAGATGGCATTTCTACTGACTTGGAGCAGAGAGATACAAGAGTTCTTCATGTTCACATATTTCAAAGGGAATCTCTAAACAGGAGAAGAAGGAATTTTGCAGACAAAATGAACCCAATTTTGCTAAATTGCCTAGAAGCATAAATATTGACAGACAAAAATATATTCAACCCCTTCATATTTTCCCCCAATTCTTTCTGTTATTAATCCCATATTTAAGCCTTAACTTTTAGGTTTCATATTATCCAGATTCTGTACTGCATCAGTGTATAACCCTGAACTTCATATAAAGTGTTAGCAAGTTCTCTTCACAGTTTAGTTAGACAGAACAATCCTTTTCCAGCCCAAGAGCCAAGGACACTGTTGCAGCCTCAGGCCCCACAAGTATAAGCAACAGTGAATTGAGGAGAGCAGTCTGGGAGGATGGGACTTCATAACCTGAAGCTGTAATTGGACAATTAAACCCAATATGTAAATGGACCAAAATTTTAAAAAGTGTGAAAACTCATGGCTTGTCATCCATCTCGGGTATAGCCATGGCCATACACTTTGTACTGCCCAAAGTGTATCCTTTGAAGGTATTTTTATTAAATACCTGCTTTATTCCTTTAGCACTGTCTAGCCTTGGTTCGAGGTAGCCTCTCAAGACATCAATACAATGAAACACATGTATATAATCCTGCAAACATCTCATATAATTCAAAGCAGTATCTGTTTCTGTTTAAGGCAAAGTGAAATATGTGCCACAGATGCAGGACTAATTTCTTCTGTTGGAAAATGTCCTTTTCCCCAGGCATGCAAATATTTAAGCTTTTTTTTTTCCCTGCTTCAGTACAGTATGCTTCCTCAAGCCTAATTATCCCTCTCTGTGTAAGTTGCATCATAACACTAGAAACAGATGACAGTTCGGTCTCACAACTAGTTTTCCTGTCAACGTTTTAAAAACAAGTGACCTTTAGTGACCATCTCAGCCACCCAGCAGCACAGTTTATCAGAACAGTACTAGGTAATTGTTTAGTTAGAGTAATTTCTGTCTGTATGAGCATGCTCAAAACAACTCTGACATGCAGCTAGACAAGCCAAGACGTATGATTTTTTATCGTTATCTTGTCAGTCTGAATAGTATTGCAAGAAGGATGCTGATCATCAGGAATATTGTAGTCACGAGAAAGGATGACATTCCCAGTCCTAACTACGATTCAGCTGCAGGGTCTCTGCATTATAGAAAAGGGAATTGCAGCCACAGCAGTGTTTCTCATTAAAGCCATGGCCCTAAGAATAGCTATTTACCATAATTTATTTTGGAGAGGAAAGAGATCAATAACTCAGAAACATCTATTTGCAGTCCTTCATGTCGCCCATTCAGTTTCCAAAAGTACTTATTAACCTAAAGCTTTTTAACAACAAAAAAGTCAAAAGCCCAAAACCAATCAGACAAACAAACAAACAAAAAATAAACAAAGCCCACACAATTTTACATGACTTTGTTTTCAGCAGTCCAGAGGGGGATCTGTCAAGGGAAACATCTGTTTTGAGCTCAGGAAAGGCATGTGCTATGCATGAGTGGAGCTTTCATGTGACTGAAATTCTCTGGTTCAGTTAAGTGACATTTAACAGTCCTTGAACACAACACTCATGTTGGTGCACAGAGATGGTGATTGGGGTGCTCATAATGGGCAAGAGAATATATAAACATTCTTCCTTTATATCTCACAAACAACTCAGATGAAAAAGAAAGAAAAGCACTTGTAAAGAGAAAAGAAAGCAGAATTACATACAAAGAAATTGCCAATAGAGCTGAGATAAAAGTACAAGTAATCCTTTCTCCTCTGGCAGCTCCTTCTTCCATTATTAAGAGACAAGAATCAGAGCAGGTATAAAACATCATCACGTAAGACCACTGCATGCTGCACCTCCAGGTGTGAACTACACCTAAACCCAGGGGCTGTCTCAGCTTTCTCAGTACAAGCCAGACCTTTCCTCTTCCTATTTTAAAGACACCACTGGGCAATTTACAAAAGCATGAGTTCTGCATGTTCTCTCCTACTACAGTCCCTCTTCTGTCATGTATAATAAAGTTTATATATCCAGGCCATCTGCTATTTTAGCAAGTGAAAATTTTAGGGTAAAACATAGCAAAAAGGTGTTTGAGAGAGAAATTGCACATCATGTGCAGGTGTGCAATTTCTTCTTTGAATGCTGAAAACTACACATAGGCACACTGATAGAAAAGCCACAGCATGAAAGCAAGAGAACATGCAGAGTAGAGGTAAAGTTGATTCTTTATTGCTTTGCAATGACAATAAGAAACCAAAGCAGATACCATGAGAAACTGGAGTTACCTTGAGGACAAGGTAGATTCCTCATAGGTACCATGCTGGGGATGAACAGCATCTTTTGCTCCTTAGCCTTCTGGTGATTCATCACCCTTTACCCATCTGGTTGTCCCTTGGCAGGGCTGGCAGATGTCCACACACATACCAGTGTCTCAGGCAAAGCCTGGTTATTATACTGCAGGGGCTTCATCCGTGAGTTGAACTCATACACAGCATTCTGTGGAGGAAGACTTCCTTTCACTGATTCCAGGACAGTGATAATCTCTGAAAAAAAAGCAGAGCAGGCAGCTGGCAGGGACTCTCTCCTAAACAGCCACTACAAGGCCTCCTACAGATGACAGGCCCAAACATACTTTTCTCAGTTCAGGCCCTGGTCTATCTGCCTCAGTTTGAAGGGAAGGGTTTCTTACCTGAGGGCCCTAGGCCATTCCTGAACAAACACAAAATATTTGTTGCTCCAGTATAAATGTATCCTGAAAAGCCACGCTGCAGATTTGTCATGTTGAGTTGAGGTTTCTAAAACACCAGGTTCAATCTAAAGCCTGTGAAATAACAATAAAGGGATCCTTACAGGCTTTCACTAGGTCTAGAATTAGTGACACAGTGTTATATATGGTACCATGCTATTGAAAAGGGGAAGGATAACTGCCCTGCAAGAACAATTTTGTTCTAGACATCTGGTTTCTGGACCTTCTCAACCAGCTCAGATCCAACAGCTTGCAAAAGACTTTTTCTGCACAGCTCTGACTGTCCTGTGCCCACAGACAAATCCTGCCAGAGCTCCCAGGCACACAGATTCCCAGTTCTGTCAGGTGTCTGGCTAACACTGAATTTGTGGCTGTGGAGCCTTCTCAGAGCCTCTGCATTTGAGAAAAATTATTTTGAATTGCTCAGTTGCTAAAATAAACACTTCCTCTCACCTCCCCAATATTCACTAAAATGGAAATTGGACCAAAGCCTGGTATTATGCATGATGTACAAAAAGGAAATTTCAGATTTCTGAAATCATTACACATTCTCATTTTGATGTGCTATGCCTTATTTCACACCACAATCAAAAGTATTTTGCTGCTTCAAATTTCAAGAGTAGGTTGCACAATTTAAATATACTTGCAGTCTGTATTAAGTAGGAGAAAAAAAGAGGGGAGATTGTATACTTATCTGTTCTTTTGCTTTCAGCTTACTGCTGGTTCAGTGTGATTGACATCAGCATCTAACATGTGATTTTATGCCAATAAACCGTTTATTTTATTTCAGCCTCTCCATATTTGGGCGACATTCATGATGTATTTGATGGAAAAAAAAATGTACACATATTGTGTAAAAATGTGTTCATATTTGCATACATACATGTTTGTATGCATCCTGTTCCCCACTTACTATTCTTCTAAACCTATGGAGAGGAAGAACAAATATTTGGATTTTTTTGTGAGTCTGTAGTAACGTCAAAATTTAGCCCCAGGCAGCTGCTTGCTCACATCCCCACCAGGGAGATCTGGGAGAGAATCAGAAGGGTAAAAGATAGAAGACCTGTGGGTTGAGATAAACACAGTTTAACAGGAAAAGACACACCCACAAGTAAAATAAAACAAGGAATTAATTCACTGCTTCCCATGGACAGGAAGGTGTTCAACCATCTTCAGGAGAACAGGGCCCCATCACACTTAATGGTTGCTTGGGAAGACAAACGTCATCACTCCAAACGTCTCTGGTTTCCTCCTTCTTCTCCCCACTTTATAGCCCGAGCACAATATCATATGTTCTGGAATATAACTTTGGTCAGTTGGGGTCACCTGTCCTGGCTGTGTCTCCTCCCAGTCTCCCATGCACCCCCAACTTCCTCACTAGCGTGGCAGTAGGAAAGACAGAAAAGGCCTTGGCTCTGTGTAAGCCCTGCTCAGGGTTTAATAACAAAAACCTCTCTACCTCTCTATGTTGTCAAGCCTGTGTTCAGCACATATCCAAAACATTACCCCATACCAGCCACTGTGAAGGAAATTAACTCTACCCCAGCTGAAACCAACACAAGTAGGTAAAGTTGTTGCAATAGCAAATAAAATAGAGGATGCAGTTCTTTCATGCATCAGATGTATCTCTGTGACTGTTGTATGAAGGCAAAAATAGCAGCCACTGAAAAACAATTGCCTTTTCAGCTATGTACAAGATTATTTTGTGTCTGGCCAGGGGTCAGCCCTCTCTGCACAACAGGCAACAGTTTCTTCTTCGTACAGGTAGGTCATTTTCAGCCCAGGAGTCCTGCAAGTCTAACATATTATGCATATTTTTAAAGAATGGCAGGAGAGGTTTGGTTGTGCAGTGGCTCAGTTATGCTGTGGCTCATCCCTCTCTACTGCTCACTTCTATGCCTTGCCCACTTCCCTCATACCAGCCTGAACTTCAGTGGGACTTCGTCAGCCCAAGATTTTGTCCCACACCCCAACGGTAATTAAAAAAAGGCAGATTCACAAAATGCAACGGGTCTGCTCTACTTTGTAGTACAACAAAGCAGACTGCTATCAGGGCCGTACCTTGGGGAACAAACACAAAGGGGCAGAAATATTCTTGTTTTTACAAGTAGGTTGTAAAATCCTACCTGTGGGAGTTGTGTGTGTAGGTGGGTTCGTAAGGGCAGGGAAGACCCCCAGGAATGTTTGCCCACATCTCCTCACAGAGGTGCTGCAGGACTGATTGCTGTGCAGCAGAGATTGGTCCATGCTCCTGCTGACAGGCCAGAACCACCAGCAGGTCCCTGCACTCCCACCCCACCTTGGCAGAAGAGCTAAAAGAAGCTGAGGGAGAAAGGGTCACCACACACCAGTGTCTGGCTGATAAGAAAGCAGTCCTGTATCAGATTTGTTCAGGTAGCTCTTATTCCCCACTGTGAAGTGTAGGCAGACACAGTTGTGCAAAGCAGTGTGAAATATGCCTGGGAGGAGAGACTTTGCACTCGGCCTCTCTGCCTTGCATCAGCATGGGTGTGTGAGTGGCACAGAGGTGGCCATCAGAGGCATTGCTCTCTGGTGTCTGTGAGGATGTCCCACACTTCAGCTACAGGTACAGAGCTACATCTGTCCCAGGGGTATAACTCTTCCAGTGGCTGATTCATGTAAGGTGGTTTGGTTTCTCTTTGTGAAAACCAAGCTCTGGAAGTGTATAATGTAGATTAATTTCTGGTTTCAGTTCTTTTTAAGCACAGGTTCTGTTTTATTTGGAAGGTAGCACTATCTGCAGTGTGGATGAGGGGAAGGGGAAAAATGCAGCCAGGAACTGGAGCTGAGAACAGGATCTCCCTGTTGGATGGTGCTTCTGGAGAAGACTAATGACCAGTCTGCCCCTTTTCCCCTCGGCTGCTCCTTCCCATGGTAAGTAAATCCCCACTTTTTCAGGAACCAGTCTGAGGACTGCTTTTTTCCAGCTTCCAGTCCCAGAGGGGAGACATCATATGCAGCGTCTAGTCAGACCTAAAGGATGAACAGAATGGATGTGCAGGTGATGTGGCTGAGAGAATCTGCCTGCAAGTGAAAGACTGGAATGGTTTTTTTGAGGACAAGGTCTAACAAAAAGGTTGGGCTGTGTTCCAGGTGGGGAAGCCAGACCCACAGCCATCACAACATCATGCAGAGTTCTGCATACCCACCTGCACGCAAAAATACACACACTCCCCCACTCCTTTTCTTTTTTTGGGGGGGGTGGGGCGGGGAGGGGAGGGGGTGGGGCAGGGAGAGGTTGAGGAAGCAAAGGCTAGAAAGCTTATAGGCCTGGAATTATTGTAATAATAATAATCTGTAATAGAGAGTGCTGCTGTCATCCACATCTGTTTGTCCACTGGTACCATTCAGTAAAGAGAAATGTTTACAGTATTTATAATACTTAAAAGGAACTGTTATTTGATTGTATTGGAGGGCAAGTTCATTATGTCATTAACTGCTTATCTTAGTTGTACGTTTGATCTGTGGTGTGTGAGGCAATATGCCTGAATACTTGGGAAATAGGCAGAGATTAAGGACTAGTCAAATCTAAAAATCTCCTCAGTTTTAGGTAACAAAAGTAGTCAAACAACCCAACAAAAGTATTGAAAATTAAATAGAAAAGTTGAACCTAATTTATCTTAATTTAAATGTGGTTTTCTGCCTTTCTTTATTACAAATATACAGTGCATATCCCAATTCAGTGCCAGGACTTTAAAAAGGCTGATGGCAAATTAAAGAAGTTTCAGGGAAGATCTGCAAAAATTATTCCTGAAACTGTGCCAGATAGATTAAGTCAAACTCAGTCAATTTCTTTTATCAAAGAAAAACTTTGCAGATAGACGATCTGAGCAGGTGCACACTTACAGGGAATGGGAGAGAACTAAGGAGGATGGAGCCCACTTTCCAAAGTCTTGATTGCTCCATGGGAGTTCCTGAATGCCCAGAAGGACACTGGGCCATTCCACACACCCTGAACATAGACAGCTGCTTCCTGGTCCTGGGAACCAGGAAAGAAGCTCTTGGACAGAGGACCAGAAGGGACTGAGGACCTAGGCTCCACTGTAACAAAAACCGGCTGATAGTCTGAAGACAGAAAATTTCAGACCAGAAAGTTTTCCAACACAATGGCAACATGCTACTGGGGGAGCATACTTACAGTCATACTGCATTTTCTATCCTTTTCTAATCATAAATCAGGCTTGGATTTCTTTCATCAAATGTACAAGCACAAACAGATAAAAAAGTGTTTAAATGAAAATCTTTGGTCTCTGTGATGCAGAAAGGCAGCACAGAGGGTTGTTCTGATCTGTACAGCCTGTGAGTCTAAAGCATTCCTTCATAGCAGCATAGGCAGGCACAGCCAGGACAGCATGCAGCATATGACCAGAAAGAAATAATTTATTCCCTGTGATACAGGATGAATAGATTTTCACACCATTCAGATCCATTTTTTTTTAGCCATCCACCATATGCCGGGAACTGGAGAGCAGTGAGCAGAGCAAGCCTGCATCTGCTTCCTCCTTCATGCCGTGCATGCTTTTTATAAAAGCCCTTCCCTGGAAAGCAGCAGAAGACATCGCCAGCAGCACTCTTCAGGGTCTGGGTGAACACTCTGCAGGGGATGGACAGTGCTGGGAGCCAGTGTAAACATGCAAGAAAGAGCTGCAAGACTGTAGCATAGGTGGTGATGCCTAAGCACCTTCCAGCACAGCCATGACAGGGAAAGCTGACAAAGATGAACATCTTTTAAAATGAGAAAAAAATGTTCGTCTTGATAATTTTCCTGTATGGGAATAATAAAGTGTGAGGCTTCGCTGTGAGTTGGTTCTGTGTCCAACAGATCTTTCTCTCAATGCTTGCAAGCATGTTTTAAGAAGAGGAGATCCTGGAAGTTGTGCAAAGGTCAGCTTTTATTACAGCACTATTTACCATGCAAACTATGTTAAATTGTTGTCTCATAAACGACACTTACAACTCTTACCTTTTTCCTGGGTGGACCATTTGTCCAGCTTTATCCAGGTGTCTTGCTCAAGGTCAACTGGAAGCCATCATACCATCAGACTGCTTTGTTTATTCAGCTTTTAGATTTCTTTAGCTTTTATCTCATGTCATTGGGCCTTATGTCCAAGAATTTTCACAGGGTGCTTGCAGTCAAAATTGACACACCTGTACATTCAAACATAGTTGTTTTGAATAATGATGGCATAATTACGTGATTGTAAACATTAGCTTTCTTGTAAAAGTACTTCAAATTTTACCAAGAAATTGCCACCTCACTAGTATTTTTTTATAAATCAATGATGGTATTACTACAGCATCAGTAAAAGAACTGACATATCATTCGCAGCATTCACGCTTAGTTCAGGTGACTAATTCTAAACTATAAATACTTCAAGATCAATTTGTCACAGACTTACAAGCACCTTGTCTCTGATACTACAGCCTATTTCCCCTGGCACTTCTATAACATCAGTGAATGGGAAACTCATCACCCAATAAACTTGGTAATTATTCTTCTGCTTACTATTTAAGTGCATTAGTATTGCCACACAATAGATAGGATTAGGTCATCAAGTTTGCTTTCTGTGTCTGGCATTGCATGTATGACATGGTTTCTTTTCTAAACAAAAGGCTGTTTGTCAGTGTTACTTTTGCTCTAACGCATGTAAAGCCAACTGTATAAACAGAGCAGTATTTCTGTAACCACTTCGCTGCTCTGAAGCTCAGAGGAGATGGCCCTCTCTCAGCTCCTAGGCTGCATGTACTGAGACAGCAATTCAAGCTGGAAAGCACAACCTGGCTTGTCACTTGTCATCCAGGAAGTATTCGAGGAGAGTATATCATATTACTGTGTCATAATTTGTTCAGCTAAGTTTCTGGGCACCAAGACAGCCAGAAGGTTAATTCCACTAATTTATTTTTTTTTTTTTAAGAAGGAGCAGAGGGGAGGGAAGTCCCCTGGCACCGGGTTCTGGCACAGCAGGCTGAGCCCCAGCGCAGCAGTTGGGATTGTTGACCCAGTGAATGTGCCCAAAGATCCTTTTCAGCCACACAAAACCGTTCAGTTTTGCCATTAGCATATCAGAGGTGGAGCGGTGGTGGGAAATGGCACGGGCAACAAAGCTGTGAGCTCAGAGCCTTTGTCTGGCTGCAGCTTAGGGAGGCAGGAAAAAAAATTATAATTGGCCATTGGCCGTGCAGTGACAGACAGATGTTGACATTTTTCTCCCTTGGCTGATCAAGCCCCACCCTCATCCCAGGGTCTGGTGGAATGCTGCTGGCTGCCCCATTCAGGCAGGCAGCTTTCTGCCCAGTCTCCAGAGTGATAGGGCTAGTGTTAGCATGGTATAACCTGTGTAGACAAAATTGAGAAGGTGAGAGTGATTGCCTCTAATTTGTTGGCTGGTTTTTTTGTTTGGTTTTTTTTTTAATTTTTGTCACACTCTAAATCAGATCTAAAATAAGGTTTTAATTCCAATTCAAAAGCACATGCTGTATACATCAGTTAAATGCTACATTCTAGATCACCTTTGAACTCCATGCAATATCTATGGGAAGAGGCCAACCTGCCTTAGACAGCCTTCCTTTACTTCCTTGCCAGAAAGAGATGTTTTGGGGCCCCAAAAACTGCACAGAGAGTTCCCACTCCCATACACTGTAAAAATTCCAGAGGAAGAGGTTCATGGGCTGTGTCAGGCTGGGGTCTATAAATGTGCCTTGCTGCTTTCAGCTGTCCTCATCCTCCCTTCTCCTGGCAGCAGCCATGAGAGCAGCACTGGTTTTGCTTCCTCCTGACCTGACCACACGCAGCCCTCAGACAGGAAAGAGGCCAGATCTGAAAGAGGTGACATTTCTCTTGACACAGCAATAAAGTCAGCCTGCATGCTCACAGAACAACTCTGCATCTTTTCCACTTGTTGAATCACAGACCTTGGAGGCAGAGCATCTGCCAGTTCACTGCACATGAGATTTTCCCTAGAACCAAGCAATTTTTTTTCTGACATCAAGCTTAGTTGCACTGAATATCTCATCTATCACTTTTTAAATATCATATCTATCACTTTTCTGTATGAAGAAAGTCTGCCCACCTCCATGGCTGTTATTCTGAAAACGTTTCTCTACACAACAGCCCTAGCTTCTGCAGCAGCACTGGGGCAACATGTGAGGACCGCATCTAGTCATGAACACTCCCTAGGAAATCTCTGTGAATGCCTGGCAGTGCTGCAGAGACAAACCCAGCTGGTCAGAGGTAAGACCAATACTTGCCCAGCTCCAAATCACTCACAGTGCCCTAAGAGCCCCAGCAGGGAGGAGGGAAGTGCAGATGCCAGTGTCCAAGGCAGAGGGTGGCCAAGCTGTGTTTACTGCTGAAATGGAGCAATATCCCCTGCAGTCATCACCCTTCTACTCTCCTTTACCAAATGAGCTTCCCACAGGCTTGGCTTTCACCCAGCTTTTGGCTTTTTCCAGTGACAAATCATGATTTCATAAGGTTTTGTTTCTGCTTTGAAAGGCCATCATGAAGCCTGTACCTACAGCATCTGTTTAGAAAATGCAAATGAGGGCAATGAGTCCACTAAATGCTGTCTAGATGCAGACTGGAGCAGAGACTGTCAAGTCTGCATTTCAAATCAACAGCTGAGCTTGGATTTACAGTTTAATGCTGTCATATTTGGCTTCTTATAAGATCAAGGACCCTGTCTGTGCTCAGCCAGTCCAATGAGGAGGATGCTCATGCTGGGCATGTTTCCTTATGAGTGGAAAAAAACTGGGCCCGCAGAAAGGGCCCTTTACACCATTCTGTACTTCAAAGCCAATTGACTCACCCAGCCTGGACAAAGCAACCGCAGAGAGTTAAAGCTCTGCTAACTCTTGCCTCAGGCCAGGTTGAGCTGCTTCAGAGGAGAGAAGGCTTAAGTGGCCCCAAACACCCAGGGGTAGGGGGATCAGACCTGTCAGCACACAGTTCAGCTCCTAGCTCAGCAGCTACTGGCCTCTTGGGAGGGCCTTGAGATTCAGGGTTGGGGTGCAAACCTACATATATCTTCAAAGATATGTGCACAGTTGTTAAGTCCTTTGTTTGTTTACAGATATAATGCACTAAGAGAATATAAAAGTAGATTTCAATATGTTGGATAAATTATTTATGGCAAATCCATTGAAAATTCATGTAGTTCCTAGTAATTAGCCTAACCAAAGTGCAGTGGATATGAAGAGTCATCATTCTTCTGCCTTGTCCCAAAGGAAACACACAGCCATAGAGGGTAGATCTTAAATGCACATCTCTTCTCATGTCACAGATCTGAAAGGAGTTTTTATTTGCTTCAGATGTACAGGGTTCTCAGAGCAGATTATTCTGCTTTATGCTTGGTCCTTGCCCTTTTATTGGGGCTTTGCAATGTGAACATTTCTCCATGGAGGCATTACTGTGTGGTAATTGTTCAGCTCTTTCTACATCAGAGTACATGCTCTCTGGCCAAAGGGCCACTTTTCAGCCCATCCAAACCCTGGGCTGGATCAGACTTACTGCTTGTTATCTCATAGTAATGGCTAAATTATGTCTTGCTCTACCCTATAGCCATGAGGGTTATTAGATCCTCACCCCGAGTCACTCCTTACAAGAGGCTCATAGCAGTTATATGGGTGCAAATTTGGCCTTGTAGAATTTTGACTGTGGAGAAAAGGGATGGGAAGGAAAGAGCAGTTTGACTCAAACACCACAGAGTAACATGTAGACTCAGAAAGGAGTGGGAAGCTTGAAAGTTAATGTGATTTTTCAAAGGTTATTATATATAAATCAGATCTACTTTTCAGCTGTGATGGAACATATTATAATGAGGAAAGTACAATTCCCTTCACCACTGCCCACCCAGTAGGGGTATTTGAAAACAGCACTCCATTTTCCATTTAAACTCATAGAGTTCAGTCTAGGTTATGTTCTGTGTTGTGATGGGAATATTTGTATTTACACAGTTTATAGACCTGGTCTTAAGTTATTGCACCTAGAAAAGTAATGTAAACAAGCTGTAAAAATTTCAAAAAGTAACCTTTAGGATCCAACAATTTTAAAGTGAATCATACAATTCAAATTAGCAATTATGGTGGTGTGACACCTAAATGTAAGCTTTGCTAGAGACTTACAGCTGCCTTCTGTTCACATTACTAAGCTGAATTTACAGTCAAGCAATCCAAACTCCCCTATACAGACTCAGACACTGCAGCATCTACTTGTTTTTTTCTTAAAATAGGTGTAAACAAGTCTCAGAATCTGGTCAAAAAATGGCAAGAAAAACTATAAAAAAGATCTTGCAACTGCTGAAATTAACATATCTTGATTTTAGAGCCACAGCCATGAAGGGAAAGAATCCCTTGCTAATAAAAAATGCCATGCTCTTCACATTTTTGTGTCAAGGTTGTGTTCTGACCCTATATTCTTTGCACAGGTCACCTTGCTGCAAAATAATTAAAAATAATACTTTCTAGTGAGGATAACAGAAACATTAATAGCTGGCTTGATTTGAATTCAGATTAAGGAAGGACATGGCTGATTTTTAAACAGGCAGCTGCTAAAGAAACCCCCAGATCAGATCCTGTAGGAAATCTCTTAATGCTTGCTAAGAGGGAGCCTTGGAGATCATTTGAAATGTGGCTGGTTTTCCAGGGCTCACCTCAGTCATGCAGGGCTCCTCTGCTGCTGCTGTGTGCACACCCAGACCTGCCCTCCTATGTCTCACTCTCCTCACCACTGGTACTACAGAATCTCCTGCTTATGGGGAAGGGCCTGGGGGAAGGGTCTCTCTGTGGAACTTTTTATAGGACTGGTCTTGGCAAGCCCTCCAGGAAATGCTCAGTTTTCACAGGGAGCTGGCTTGACTGTCTGTCCATCCAACATCTCCCACCCTACCCCCCCAGAAGATAATTTAGGATTTCAAGCATAGCCATCAGCAACCAGGATGAAAAATGTACAGAGCTGTTCCTTTTTAAGATGACCACCTCAATATGCATTTTCCCAGCATGAAAGTTTATTTTCAGTACAGGATGTAATCTACTGCTTAAGAAGCCTTGCTTGATCAACTCCTCTAATTTTCCTTGTTCATCGATGTGCAGCACAGGGAGTTAAAATACCTTAACAAACAGTGCTGGAGGGTAGAAAGGCAGTGAGTACATTAGCATGGGAGAGAACACTTGCTATACTTGATAACCAGTGCCCAAAGGCTGGTGGAAGACAGCTAAATTATCACACATGAAATTCCCATCTCCGTGGTGATGGGTTTTTCTGCTGAGGAGGTAGGAATGGAAGAGTCACACTTGTAAGCATTTCTGATACATACATGGATGAGACCAAAATCTACACAGGGAGGACTCCTGCAGCAGAAGGATGAAGTATTCACAGAATACTCTGAGTTGGAAGGAAACCCACAAGGATCATCAAGTCCAGCACTTAAGTGAGAGGCCTATATGGGGATCAAACCCACAACGGCATTACTGAACCATGCTATAACCAACTGAGCTAAATATTTCCACTTCCAGGAACAAAAAAGATATGGTGGCTTAAGAGGAGAGACCCTGACAGCCCTTCTCAGCCCCATGCTTCTATGACCTTCAGCAAAAAGGTCTCTAGAACTGAGCTGCTTAAATGGTGTGGTGGTGGGAGGAGAGAGGTCTTGGTTTGCATCCAATGCACTGCTCAGCCTTTCTCTTAGGGGTTCCTGCTTTACAGACATCAGCCCTGATCTGAACCCCACTGGTGACCAGTGATGGTGACTGGTTTTCTTATCGTGCCTGAGCAGCATTTTTCCCTTCCCACTTTCCATCATCTTTACATACATCTGTGACAGAGATTTTAAAAACCGTAATGTTGAACTGCAAAAACCACAGTCTGCTGGAAAAAGAAATCCCTGCCAGCATAACTGTATTATTCCCCTTTTGGCCAAATGGTTGAGGAAGTGAGAGCTTGCTCTCATTTTGATGGCAGACATTCTGCAGATGCCTTGAGGAGGACAGGATGACACATAAACCTTGCTCTAGCTCCATTCTGAGATCCCAGGCAAGTAGAAAACTGCCTCATCTGACTGGTGAAGCAAAGAGCACATACAGATTCACTTGTCTGCATGGCAGCATCTGCTAGAAAATACATGCAGAGCTGAAACTCAGACTTGAAAAAATATTTTTAAAAGTTTGTGGATAAATGCCATACGTTCCTTAATGACATTTGTCTGTTAGTAACTCCTGGAATAAAAAATGTTTTCCTTCTCAGTTTCAGCATTTTCTTCTTCCCTTTTGAGTCAACAGGAACTGAACCCATAAGTCAAAATAGCTTTCTGTCTCCAAACAAACTGAGTCAGTACCATGGTTTAAAGAGATAGGGAAATGCTAGTGACTGTTAATGAGGCGAGATAGAATTTCTGACAAAAATGGGTTAAAGAGTCACAAAACAAAACTTCAAAACTCATCTTCCCTTAAAGAAAATGCTACTGCTGTTTGAATCAACTGGGCTGCTTCCACAGCCAATACTGCTGTGACAATCTTTGTCTTTAAAGATGTAAAATGCTTTATCACTTCACAAGCTCTTGCACATCACTATTGCAGGAGCAAAATTAATGCATAATACTGTGCCTTGGTGGTTTGTACTATTAGCTCCCCCCTTCATTAAAAAATAGCTACTTTCAAACAAACGTGCCTCCTGCCACATGTGTATCTATGTTTGAATCTGCTGTGGATGTGGGAAATGCATTTACACACGTGCATTGCAGTGTCCTCTATGTCTGTGCATAGCAGTTGCTTGTGACTTGTGACAGACTTGTTGACTCTGCCAACACCCAAAGCATGGCTCCTCATGGGTCTACACAGCTCTTCAGAGACAGGTTAATTTTGACATGGATCCAACAGACTGTGGAGTCAGTCAGTGTCTTGCTCGTTCCACTGTGTAAAATGGCCCAGAGGAGCTGTGCCAGAGGCAGCAGCCCATGCTGGGACAATACTTATGGGATTGGTGTCAGAAGCTCTTGGCAGCCAGCACAGCCGTGCCTGGGGCTGGCCTCATAGAAATGACATTTCTATGACCTCAGCTTGCTGCAGAAAATAGGCTAATTAGGTCAACCTTAAAAATGCGGTGGAACTTAGCAGTGAAAGCTGTATCTATTGCAGAATAAGAATATTCAAAGAAGCAGTTTATGATTTGGGCTAAAATTATCTCTTTTTCTCCACTTTACATATTTGCTTTTATTTACTCCCTGACAAACTGCTCTGGAAAGCCAGTCACCTCTAAAAAAATTAAATGGTGAAAAAACATGAGAGGTCGATTTAGAGTCAGAAGAAACGAGGGCAACAAACTCTACACTGAGTAAACTTGGGGTAGTCAGTGCCAACTAGGATTACTTTGATTCTGATTCCTTGTGTCTTGCTCTGCTCACTGAGCAGGCCAGAAAAACAGCATCAGTCCACCCCAAAAACCCCAGCTGATCTCAGAGATCAAGAGTAAAAAACAGTCAGGAGACTGAGCCCTCTGACCCCTGCCTGGCCAGCAGTGTGGCAGCAGACCTGTACCCCTGAGTGAAGAGGCTGGGAAGATCAGATGATCCCTTTTTAGCCAGGTGGGAAAGATTCTGGAAGAGCTCCCTACTGCCTTGCTGTTCATGACCATACTCCAGAACTGTATTCTCCTTTCCCCAGAAGAACGGCCCTCTTCTAATCAATCTAATTTTATCAGTACCAAAAGAACTCACAGCTGGTTTAGATCTAAGGACCTCACGATGTGTTTGGAAGTCAGACAAGATACTCAGCAAAAAAACCAAACCAAAACAAAAAAAACAGTGGGGAGAAGAGGCATTCAGAAGCAGCAGAAATGTTTAGGATGCCTTTTTGATGAACAGACTGCAGCCTGGCAAGGCTTCAAAGAACTGCCCAAGGGCTGTGGCAATCCCTCTGCATAAATAATGTCACCTTACACTGCAAAAAGAAACATCAACCATTTTGATATTATTCAAAAAAAGTCCCAGATACCATTTTAAATAGAAACTTCCAGGATGGAAACATTTTAGGTGCTCCATGTTGGTTACCAAACTGCACTTTGGGTGATCAAATATATTAGAAATCTAAAATTTGACTTTTTTATTTATTTATTGTATTTACTTTGCTGCCATGAGGTTAGGTAATTAAACAAAATAGTTTATCATGGGATTTCAATCAGTTTTCCTCTTAGGTTCTCATGCATTATTTTGAAGTGCTTAGCTTGTAAACACTGCAGGGTAATATTTATTTGTTTAAAAGTGCTTTCATAAAACCCTGGAATGCTTTGTTAACCTTAGATCATTTACGAACAAACAACCATCCTCAGTCTGTGTCATCTTCCATATATACTATGGTTTAATCCTGTACTTAAAAGTGATTCTATACAAAGTCATATGATCCTCCAAATGCTTTCACTAATTTTTTTCTTGCTAACCAACACAGAGAGGTCACTTCTCTTCCTTTGCAGTCACTTTTTCATAGAATCCACTTCCCTCTTCCCATTTATTTTTAATAGTAGTGGTTTCATCCACAGGAATATATTTGCTATAGAAACAAACCTCTCCACTGTTGGTAACCAGAAATGGCTCTGAGACACAGTTGTGGCGGAAGAGTTTCCTGTCAGAAGATAGGTACAGCTTTAGCAGCAACCACTACTGCACGCTGGCTTTGATGTGTTTCAGTTTTGTTTGCTTATTTTATCTTTTCTTCATCTTTATTTATTCCATCAGAGTGCTCAGCACTCTGACAGAGCAGCAGGGTTATGTCCATGAGGGCTGCCACCATGGCTGGGCTTTTACCTGTGGGTGCTTTTATCTTGCTCCATGGTCAATCCTTTGTGAGTTTGTCAGCTTGTAGGTAGATAGATATCTTCTGGGCAGATCCTTTGTGTCCTAACATATCCTTGTCCACTGCTGCTAGCTTCTCCTAATTCCAGAGAGTTTTGGGAGCAACATTATGGAGGGGTTTGGCAGGTAAAAATGCTCCAGTGAAGGACGAAGGCCAAAGGCTGCAGCAGTGTCAGTGTGTGGGTGTTTGGGTGTTGCTGCTGATGTTTTAGTGAAGCAGACACATTCTCTCTGCTATTCTATTGGAAAGATGATTGATTTCCTCCTGAAACTGCTCTAATGCAAAGTAGTGGTTACCTGAGAAAGCCTCATTCATAAACTGTGGGTGGGTAATGGAGGATGGCAATAAGACCTGTTTTTGGGCCCATAGAGAGAAGGCTCTTACAGTTTGGCTTTGTTCTGGACTGAACGAGAGGAGCAGAGCACATGTGGTCTTCATTAGTGACGCTCCTTTGAAATGCCTCCAAGTCCTTGGGTTGTAACTTTAGCACACAAAGGGGTGGGGGAGTGAGGAAGGGAGAAGGGAATGAGGGAAGAATGAAGCTGCTGGAGTTATCCCTCTGAAATCCATACTTGGACACACTTTCTGTTTTTTCCTTCCCCCCTCCTTTCTTTCTTGTTCTTTCCTCTTTCTCCCCTCACAGGCACAGGATTTTTCTTAACCTTCTGAACTGGGAAAATATATTAAAACTGTGAAAAATTCCACTGCTTTTCTGTCAAAGCAAAACCAAGATGAGTAATCTCTTCTAAATTATAAGCACTAAATGACGGAGTAAAACAGTTATAATTTCATTGCTTTTTATGCATATGTGCCTGTGTATAGGCTTTTGTGGTCACATGAAGCCTCTGAGTTTCCAGCAGGCTGGAGTTTAAAAAATGCTTTTGAAGGAGTGGTTAGAGAGCATGCAGGAGAGTGGGGACAGATCAGGGAAGGTGAAGTAATCAGGGTGTTGATCTCTGCTCATTAGGAGCCATGTCACAGAGCAGCAGCCTGATCAACATGCCTGCCCTCCAACTGCATGGTGCTTGCTCATGCTTTAAAACTGAACACCTCTACTCCTTCCCAGGAGCTAATGAAAAAGGAAGTCGTTTAGAAGCAGCCATACTAACTCTGTATATGCTAATTTTCCATGATTTTGCCCATCGATTAATTACATTTGGATTTCAGCCCTCTTAAAATCACAGCTACACATACACAGCTTTCCATATCAGAAATCAGTTAGAAACTGATGAAAACTAAAGAATATTAGCAGAGGAATAACCAACAGCAAACACAAAGTGTCTCTATTAAACCCAGGGGCAATTGAGATTCCACCCTGCAGCCTGAGGGAAATGGTAATATTTCACGGCACTGAGAAAATGACATTCACATTTCTGGTACTGACAAGGCTGCTGAAGTATCCTTTTACCTCCTGAGTGAGTTTGGGAACATCAAGATCTTCAACTATAAAGCATGAAACTCTCTCACACACACATCCACCCACACTTGTGCTCCCTCCCCAGTGAGTCTGAATTTCCCAGGTAATGGACATTCATGTGAGAAGTACAACAGCTCTATCGAGCAGGCTGAAATAAAACGGTGCTGACATGAGAAAGGCTCAATTGTCTAAGTGCAGGAAGTCAGCAGCCCAGGCCTGCATCAGAAACAGCTGCATCTTCATGGCAGGGCCAGAGGAGACCATCAGATTAGTCTATAGGAAAAACTTCTCCCTGAGGTTTTCACCATAACTGTTGAAACAGATATTTCTGCCCAACTACAAATGACGGTTGATGCTCAGAGCTGTGAGGTTGTGTGCTCAGAGCTGTAGACAGCAGCTGTAAGCAGAGGGGTTGGTGCCAGGGCGTCTCCACTCCTATTCCAGAAGGTATTTTGCCTTTGTAGTCCTTTTCATCTTTTTCCTTTCCTCTGATGCTGTAACATCCGGTGATATACCAAGGGTCCTGTAATAGCTCTGCTACCAAAAGCACAACCCAAACACTGTTTAACAAACGAGGCTTGTACAACAGAATGAGTGCTATACATAGCTATGAGCAACTATACTTAATTGGAAAATGTTTCATTCCTTGCCTACATTAGGATTTGCCATTCAGCATCCATATGAGGCTGTATCATTCAAGAACATCATTGAGCTTAGCATATAAATATGTTGAAGTCTTGGGCTAAATTGTGTGGTGTCAAAGGGGATGGTTGGCAAATGCTGCTTTGGTCCAGCTGTATTTGCCTAGTACTGTGAACAGACCTGGCTTGTCCTCTGCTCTCTCTTGGGCACAGGGCATAGAGACTCCAGCTTTAGGGCAGAACTGAGCAAGTGCTTCATCATCCTACACAGGGCATCTTGCTGATGGCAAAACAATCTTGGGAAATGTCAGAAAGTGCCAATGGGGTGCAGGAGTGAATGGTACAGGCTATTTCATTCCTACATTATATTAATCCAGAAAAAATAATACTTTCTTTGCCTTCATTAAGCACAAGCACTCACAGGCTAGCCATTAGGATGTGAGAGTTGCCTCCTCTCATTCCTCTTTCTGTATATGGTAATAAAATGCAGGAAAGTATTATTGTCCGTGCGACCCACCAACTATTTTCTATAGATTGAAATACTGAAGACCCCCTAACATTCAGGTGGGCAGATAAGTTTTTTTTTTAAAAAAAAAAAAAAGCTTAGAAGAATGGGTGTGGTGTTTTCAAGCATGGTTATGACTTATTACATATTTTAGGAAACCAGTGCACAAACAGCCCCAGTCTAATCTCCCAGCAAGTTCACAGCCAGGCAGCTCTCCCAGTTCATAACCAGGGAGATCAGAATCAAGCTCAAAACGCTAATTTTTATACCACTTGACATTCTAGTAATGACTACAAAAAGGGAACTTAACCCTTTTGTCTCCATACTTCTACAGACATATTTGCTGTGTAACTATTGCACTTTCTAAAAGCTTGGGCTATCCGGCTCCTGGAGCTCTTTAAATACTCATTCATGTCTGAAAAACAGCTCTGAACAATACAGGGCTCTATTGCTTGCTTCTTATCTCGCCTTCCCCAGTCTAATCCTGTTATAATGCTATTGGCTTCAATATTCACAGCCTTGATTAATGCCACTGTAAATAAGATAAAATCAGATATAGCCCATGTTGTTCTATGAGAAGACATACAAAATAGTTGAGGACCAATTAAAATCTTACATTCAAGTACAGAACTAGACTCTTTTTATTCTAAGTAGTCAAAAAGGTTGGCTTAGTTAAATGCCAATTACCAAATGGATAAAATGGATTAGTATCAATACACACATGAAAGTCAGCAAACAGATTAATACAAGCTCAACGTGTACATTGCTATTTCATTTCTGACCAGGTCACTAATGGCCACAGATACAATTCCATGTTCATTTTGGAGATATCTTCATAGACCATTCAGGTATTCCTTACTCCTTAGTGCCAGGTAAAATGTGCCGCATAAAACAGTGCTGCACTCCCACTGCACAGTGAGAGGTTCTGCTGCTCAAGTGACCCATTTCCCAATGCACACGTGCTCCTATAAAAACCCTGTGTGTTCTCTAAGAGCTCCTGATGCAGACAATCAGCTTTGATGAGCAAGGGCTTAAAATGTTTAAAATTCAGAGGTTATAAAGTAGTAGCATTTCAGTCTCTCCTTGAAAGTAAAGCTGCAAACCATTCTTTTGATTCCTGTTCATTCCTGCTGTATGTAAAGTAAACCAATCAAAATGGAAAATGTATATTAAAAAGGACTATAATAACAAGACCTTAAAAGCCAAATAATAGCTTTTAAGGTCTTGCTATTAAGCTTTTAAAATAATAAATAATAATATATGTTACAAAAGTTCACAAAGTAAATCTGACAGTGTTGTTGTAAACTGTGCTGGTTACCAGACAGAATTTTCCCATTCTACTTTGGATTATATCTGTAGTGTGCAGAGGTACACTTTAGGTTAGCATGCACTGAATGAGGAATCATATTATATTTCAGAAGAGTACATCTTTTTTGAGATATGTCCATGTTCTGTTTGTATCACAATATCGATGATGTGATTTCTTCCCTGTGTTATTTTGAATATTTCTGTTGTGTACAGAGACTAGAAATTGCAGACACAGGCAGAGGGTTTTTTTTAAGTTAAATAAACATTTTCCTTCAGTTCAAGATTTGGGTTCAGGTTTCAAGTTCAAACTTGTTCTTATGTTATCCATATGTTTGCCCACTCTTCACAATAGAAGCTTTCTATAAACAATATAAATTTCTTTCATAAATGCTCTGTTCTAAATTTTTGTAATGCGACCACTGTTTTCACATGTCAAATGGAAGGTATATTATTTTCAGAAAGTAAAGGCATGTTCTAAAACTTCCGCAACTGATCATGTCTCAAGTGGGAAATCTGAATATTAAGTGCTTTACAAAAATTTCTTCTTTCTATAATGGGGCTGTTCATACTTGACAAAAAATTATTACTTTCTTCAGGCATTTTGGAGTCCCTTATTTTTACTACACAGTTCATATGCCTAACACATATCTAGTGTTTATTAGCCTAGAAAAAATACATTCTTTATTAAGCATTTTAAAACCTACTTATAGAAAGACTGCTACAGAAGAGTCTGGAATTAATAACAATAAGCCACAAGTACCACATAATCATTCAGATCTTACCATCCTAGCCATGAACATAGGAATAACATATCTAATTCACTCATTGTTTTCTATATTTCCATTGTTTTACCCATGCTGACTTTTCCTCCGTGATAAAACAATCTCAGTCTTTCCAGTGTCTCTTCATTTAGATGGCAAATGTTCTTCTCTTCTGCCTCTGCACCTTTCTTCCTTTTCCTCTTCTGCAGAGGCCTTTCTTTCCCAGGATTAAGCAAGGTGTCACAGCTGTAGGCATTGCTAAGTTCAAGTCCCCACGATATTGTCCTATCATGATTTCAGCTCCCCAAACAGCTGTACTGAATTTATACAGCTTTAAAGCCTAGCTTTTTAACATGCCACTGCAAGATGAATTGGAGCAAGCTTCTAGAGAAGGAAATGTCAATGTACAAAGATGTGATTGAAGGTGTGGAAAGGCTGGGCAGATGAAGGCACCTCTCCTGCTCCTCCTCTCTGCATCTCTGAGGGAGATGCCAGATGAACACACATATAGCAAAGCCCTTACAGCTGCTTCCATAGCTGCTTCCCAGGAAAACACACCAAATGTACAGAATGATAGACTGGGAAAGCTGATGCTGAATGTGAGAATTCTGCTACGGTCTTGGGCTTGGTTCTCACTAACACAAAAAGGGACCTTTCATACCCCAAGTCTGAGTCTTGGAGAGGCTCAGCAGAATGCCAAGGTTTTGCATGCATGGCAGAGCTGAAAGGGAATACAGATATTGGGAGAGGGAGCAAATATGAACGTGATGAGGCACTGCACTGTTTGCCTTTACAGTGGACTGTCAAGGGTGAGTATTCATATGCAGACATTAACGGGCTATTTTCTAATACTGCTCAGGAATCAATCTTCAATTTTCCTGCTTTAAATTTTCTTTAAATGTGGGAAAGAATAGCTGTCTCCTGGCAGTAAGTTTTTTAACCCAAACATTGCTAACCTCTAGATCTCCAAGGGCAGTTAAAAATACAAGCCCTGCAGGATTGACTGGATCATGAGAATTTAGGGATCCCATATCTGTGATAAAAATCTACTTCACAAGATGCTTATAGTGCTTGATTTCTTGAAGACAGCAGGAGTAAAAGAGTGCAAGACCTTCTCTTTCCTTGTTGTGCCAAGGGTCCTCCACAGTCAGTGCTGTCCAAAAGCTTCCTGCATCTTCCTCTAGGTGATAGTGCCAGGCCATTTATTCTATGCTCAGTAGTGCTGCCTTCCCTTTCTAGCATGTCTGCTACTTCATCTTCTTTCATTCCTTTCCATTTACTCAAGAATCACCACTAAACAGCAGCATATGCTGTAGAGGTGTCATTGGTTTGGACTGTGTTCTTGTGCTGGGGCAGAGACCACCCTGGTTTCTACTGCCTTGTTCCACAATGACTTTATAAGCTGTTCCTTTGCACCATCTTAAAGGACAAGGGCTGCACCAGTCCACTTGAATTTTTCCCCGAGGTTCAGTGCAAAGCAGCAAACAAAATCTTGAAACACCTCTCTGGGTTTTGACATCCCTGGATAAGCAAATGGAATGTCAGGCTGCTTTCCTATGCTACCTGTACTGCAAATAGTGTTTACTCTGACAACGAGCTGCAAAGTTCAAGACTATGTTGTCATAATTGGAAGATCCAAAAGTAGAGGAACTTTGGCATTTTGACATTCTCAAGATGCTGCTCAATCCTGTAGGCTGGTTCTATTGGACTACTTTTTGTCTCTTCTAATTACTCTTCTGTGCTGTGTTGCAAAGCAACAAATGAGACATTGCTCCTTTGCTGGTCACAGTTTGCTTGACTGGTTATTGCCATCTGGCATCATAAAAAAGAAATATAAAAAAACTAGAATCTACATTGGATACATTTGTTATAGTTAATGAAAAATTTTACTTTGGATGTTCTAGAAACTTCATTTTTGTAACAGCAACTGCACATAAAGATCCTTCCCCCATGTAAGCAATAGTAGTTTTTATTTACATAGTGTACCTTGGAGAAAAATATTTCTTTCTTTTCCATTTCCCTCTCTCTTTCATTAAAGACCACTGATGACAAAAAGGCTAAAATGTTTGAAAGGGACCTGTGTCAGTCTCCTTTTAATGAATAGTGCAGGCTCCTTTGTGGTAAGACAATTTCAATTATGCAGAAGTCAAGCTTCAGTAAATTCTCAGCTCTTCTAAGTGAGGTAATGGTGTAACTTTTCAGGCAACAATTTTCTGATCCCTGAGAATTGTATTTGGATAAGTAACTCAAAATAAAAGGTCTCACAAGTGCTGATGGCTGGTTCTACAGCAGTATGTTGACAACCCATATATATTGCATTCCCTGAAAATCTAGCAAACACCATGGCAGAAATGCCATGAGCAAGTACCAAACTGCAAACAAACGCACTTAATATTGGCAGAACATAGATTCAATATTTGGAATTGATAGCATGCACACATTCCAGATGTTATGGCTATGCAGTGAGAGGAAGAGTAGTGTAAAATGAACCTCCACACCCAGTCAAATCAACTCTGAACTTGACTGCATGGTGGCAACAGAATACTTGAAATTTAGATGAACAAATTGCAGGAGAAAAAAGGAAAAAACTGCAATCAGGAATAAAGAAATTTAATATAAATAAAGATCAATTTGGTGATGTGAAGTTTTTAAGAGCTGGGGAATAAAAAGCAGGATTCTAAAATGCTCTCCATCACATTTTAATTAGATAAGGTTTAATACCAAACAGAAATGAAAGACAGTGATTCACTATAACTTACAGGGAGGTAATGTAGACTATGTTGAGATTTAATCCAAAATATAGAGTTATGAATCTTATCAAAGGGTCAGTGTTTGGCCTAAAGATGATTCAGAGCAAGGGGCTGAGCACAAATTTAGAAGTGCTGAAAGTTTCCAAGCATTTTCAATGTGATTCTGAGCCCTGGAAGCCCAAGTCTATGACGATCAGCAGCTGTGGCTATTTTGTGAGTGCTTTTATGACAACACCTTGCCATTCATATAAGAACTGAAATTGAAACTTTCTGTTTTAAAGGCCCTTTTAACCTGAGTGATAAAATCCCATAAGAAAAAAAAAAAAAAAAAAAAACAAGCTGTTACAGAAATCTGAGTTCTTAAGACTTTTAGGGTGTTGATTCAGGATTGTGGGATGTTCTCACAATTAAAAATCAGTTGCCCTGATGCAATGCATAGAAAATAGAAAGTAGCCAAGACTGCAGTAGCCAAGAAATTCCCAACTCCAAAACACCCTGGTTATATTTCATCCATTCTTGTGCCCAGCAGTTAGAGGCAACAGTGGTTCTGCATACAGAACAGCCAAACATTGGCAGTAATAGCTGGAACATGTAAGAGGAGGGGCTGCCAGTCTCCCATTGTGCCAGCAACCTCACAGAAAATGTGCCTGTGTCAGAGGCATCCTGCTGGGCTACACCTGTTAGACTAGTGCAGCAAGGCTCTGTTCCCAGAGGTGCTGGAGCCCAGTCACTTGTGGCCAGTGAATGGAAGAAGACAGAGCAAATTACAGACAAACCAAAAGAATTGGGAAAGAGCTGAAATGTGTTTTGTGTGCCATCATTGCCAATAAGAGCACATGTTATGGGTGTTATGGAATGGACAGCATAGACTTCATGTCTATAAGAGACTAAGGTACTTACAGACCCTGAGAGTAAGGCATTATATACAACCTCATGAAAGGTTGTATACAATGTAGCAAAAGTAAAAAACAGTAGCCTTATTGGTCCCCATATTTGGAGGCAGCTCACAATAAATACAGCAAGTTTATTCAAACAAGGAACAATCCTCCCCCTTGTTTTCGATTTCTGGGGAAACCTACAGTGGTTTGGTATGTACAGAGCATCCTAATCCTTCTCTGCAAAATCAATTATCTTAGCTCTGCAGTGTATCTAATCACTCTGAGACAGTAAATGTACCCTCCCTCCAAATTACCTCTCTTTTTCACTTTCTCTCTCACACTCACAGCCACGTGGTTCCACCATGTCTTTATACCAGCTTTGGGGCTCACTGAACCTTCCATAACCCAGTCCAATTCATTAGCACAGTAAAAACTTGCCCACGTGGATTATGTTGTAAGGAAAGAGGGAACTGACAAGCTAACTCAAATCATGGGCATTTGGGGTAGATTCAAGTCAGGAGAAGTGACAAAATCACTAGGATGAGAGCAGAATTTGCCATTTTTGACAGTGGGAGCTTAAGTTCAGTTTACTCTCTCTCTCTCTCCTGAAAGCATCAGGAGATAACCCACATAAACTAATTGAGTAACACTCAACTCTGAAACACAACCACTGCCTCCACTTTGAACCAAGGAGCTGACTTACCTTGAGTTTCTACTCCTCATCAAAAGCATTCAACTCTCAAGCTAAACTGGGATTAAGCTGACTGCAAGACCAGCTTTCAGTAAGTGGCCTCCTCATCAGGTTGCAAAAGCAGGCTTACATTTTCTTACGTAGTCTTTGATTCCTGCACACTTTTATTCTTGGTTACACAGTGGCCAGTGGGCTTCCTCTTGCCCAGATGGCTTTAAGTCTCATCTGGAAACCTCGGAGTCATTGTCTTTTAAGTGGAAGACAATGACCTAGACAGTAATGTCTCTTAATTCCCATGGAAATCCATGGTATCTCCATACCACCCCTTGAGTGTTTGGAGTTACCTGGTCTGCAGCTCGGAGGTGGCCATCCATCCAAGGCCTGCAGTTCTCCCTATGCTTGCCTTTAGTCAAAGCTGGCACTTCATTGATTCATTCCATCAGATCCCAGCCCCAATGTTTCTGCACAAGGGTGCCCTGCAAGATCCCTGTGCCCCTCTAATTACTCAAAATTTTTACAAAGAATTCACAAGGTTGTGAGCCTTAATAAAAAATTACTACTTTTTAACAGATAGGTAAAACCCTGTCTTTGTGTTTTGCTGGAATTCCCCTGCTTGTTGAAACAACACCCACTAAAGATAAGCTGAAGAGATCTGCTGTTAATGGAGACCTTTCTTTTCATCAGCACAGGCTAGATGGGCTGCTTTTGACATCACTGCCCCCGGACAATCTATGCAACTGCAAAACCTTCAAGGCACTTTGCGGCTCAAGTTGAGCAAATCCAAAAACCCAGTCCAAGTGCTGTGGTGAGAGCTGCACCTAACATCAGGGTTTAAGCAGAAAGGAATTTTGTAGGAGAGAGTAGCTCCTCCCTCTCTGCAGGGGAGAGCTCTCCCGGAGATAACGCACAACCCATGGAATGAACTTCCTCAAGTTCCTCAAGGGAATTTAACAACTGACCACAGCAAACCACTTTTTTTTTTTTTTTGACCTTGCTCTGGCTAAGGTAAACAGGTATCACCATTAAAAACAGGAAAAGAAAAACCACTGTAAAAGCCTAACTACCTTATTAAGCCAAATCACCATACTGAAACATAACACCTCCCTGAAGGAGAATGGGCCCCCATGACCGATTTCCGTCGAACACCCAAGTGTAAATACTCTGATATTACAGAGATGAAGGAGAAGCAAGAAAACACTTCATGCAATACCTCTGCAGTGTCAGATTTGAAGGGATGTGGATCTCCATACATGTGAGATTCTCACACACCGTAAGCATCTGGAAGTTTTAAGAAAGCACACCAATCACACAGTGATCACAAGCCAGGCTAATAACACTTTGCCTTAAAAAGGGGTGCTTTGAAATGGTCATTGTCTGGGCACAAGTGGAATGAGCAGTGTTCATCCCCAGTGCATTCGGGAGGAAATATAATCCCTCTCTCTGTGTTTCCAGTAATGACAGTGTAGAATTTTATGCCTAAGAGGAAAAACCTTATGTTTCACCAAGTTCTACTTAATACAATAAAATAAAACTAGTCTGCTTTCTTTGCTCATGGATGATAAGGTAGTATTTTCTTTGAAAGCAAAAAAGGGATTTTTGTTTGAAAAAACTAAATTGGTATATTAATAGAGGAATGACATCACGAGAAGACTGGGAATTAACATATGAACTCCTACTCCTTGGGAAGGTTTGTGTTAGATTGGGCAAAAACAAGTAAAAAAAAATGCCCTTCTTAATTTGTTATTGGAAAATTAGGAGTTTCTACCTTTTAGGTTTTCCTTTTCTTGTCCTTTTGGGTTTTGAGGTTTTGGTTTTTTATCTGCTGCAGCTGCATACAAGAGTTTCTTGCTTTCTATTGACAGGTGCTGACTTTTGCTAATGGATTTGTATTGCCATATTCTGTCAACACATCAGTATTACTCAGTGTTTCAAGAGGTGGACTGACTGAGACATGGAGCCACATTCAGACATTTTAACTCAAACCTCTAACTGCTTTTAAGAAACCATATCTAAAAGGTCTCTTCCAAGACACTAGAATGTGAAGTATGTGGGAAATGTTATCTTACTGGCCTCAAGTCTGCCAAGTGATTGTGAAACAGCTTCACTATTCTGGGAAAAAACAACCATGATTCCAGGCAAAGAGAGATTCATGTAAGCTTGTTAAAATCTTTAGGAAATACAAATAATACAGAATCTGGAGAAAATCTATAATGTTCCATCATGTGAAGAAATGATTGGTGTGAAAAGATTGTCATTTTTAATCACTTCACATAAAAACATGTAGAAATTGAAAAAAAACCCCTTAGATCTAGCACAGCTTATTGGACCTAATTCATCTTTTGTTCATTTGTTCTCAGCATGGTCTGTCTTCCCTGGAGATAACAAACCATTTCCATTGTAGTGTGTCACATATCCAGGTGCAAGAGAAGAATCAGGTGCTGAACCATGGTGGCCAGACTTGCACTGGAGCCCCTGGAGACAAAGCAGGGTGGTGTCTACCCAGTGGGAGGTGTGTGCAGCCTTGACTCCAGATGCTCAGCACACATGGAAGCTCTCATCCAGTCTGTGGGCCTTTCCAAGGAAATGAGTGACGTCTTGCACACACCTAAAACTAGAAAATAAATTCTCTCTACTTCTCAGCTCTTTATTTCAGTCACTTCTAGGTAGTCCCAGAGAGGGGCATAGCAGGTACATCCATTTGTCGTGCAGTGCTTGTGAAGAGACACTAGGTGTGGAGTGAGGGTTGAAGATTGCCATGCTTCTCTCTGGAAATTCACAGCACCTTCCATCAAAGAGGAGGTAGATTTCCCTGGCAGACACTCAAACAAATACTTTTGTACAAGTATTTCCTTTTCAGACCGGGTGTAAAGCAAAATACAGTGAGTTTTTTTTTTCTCCGAGAGAAAACACAGGTCTTACATGAAGTGAGCTTGTCTCTGGGCATAATTTTAAGGTTCTCTTAATATTTATGCAACCTAGTAAAAATGATGTTATGCTATGGAGTTATTTCCATTTCAGTAGCCTGATCTTTCCAGTGGTGTTAGGACATCATTTGAGATGTTTCCAAAGTTTGCCTTGACAATCATGTTAAGCTCCCTATCAGCTACACAATGTCAATACACAATGCATTGCATACATGCTGGTTGCTGGCCAGCTGACATTTTAAATGAGTAGTTCAGAGAAAAGCAATTTTTGGTGAGGGCTGACCACAGCTGGCTTGACATTAGACTACATTTTCAGGACTTAACATTGCCAAGCCTCTGGAGACTTAAAGACTCAGTTAACATTATTTTAAACTTTGACTGACTCAACAGCTTTAGTAGACAAAGAGGATGTGAGGGATCCTAGCTCATCAAATCCCTGGATATGTAACTCTGTATATTTTATCTGCTTATTGAATACATATATTTTAGACTATATCTGGTCTTTCCACAATTATTTGAGTGTCATTCTTATTCTTGTCACAAAGTGTGGTAGTTTTTAATTCCTTCCTTGAACATATGTGACCACCACACAATGTAAATATTACCAAATGTTGCCTCTTGGCCTTTGGAAGCCCATAAGGAATATAAATCTGCAGGGAATATTGTAGTGATACAATGTAACTAATATTGTAGTACACTAAAACCAGTCTGAAGTTGTCAGAAAGCAGCAATTGAGAAATCAGAAGGTAGGCTGTTTTATTCCCTTTTTTTGCACATGGATATTTCACTCCCAAATGCACACAATATATGCCAGTAAAATTTTTAGTAATTTACAATATGTCCCTGCAGAAAATAGTAATTAAACACAGTTATATATCACTGTTTTCTGGTAGGTATTCTGGAAATAATTCCAGGTTCATCTTAATTTCATTTAACTTTTTAATGGAAAACTGCTATTTAAATTGGTTTAAAATGGTCAATGTTTTTGACTTTCGCCATGTCAAACAAAGTACAGTGTTGATAAAGACATAATATTGTTATAACTTTAAAATGGTATTCCTTCATTATACAAAGCTTTCTGTAAGTCATAAAATATTGGAAGAAATTCAGAACTCTATTTCTTATAGAAATAAACTGTTCATAAACAGTTCAGTGCAGCTCTGGGTGCATCATGTTCTAATTGCCTCTGGTGAGCAATAATATTTAAAAGACTTCCAAATAAGAACACTTTATTTCTCCTACACAGTTTATATCTTCAAATGTTAACTGATCGTTTTAAACTATTACAACGTGATTTTTGAAAAACTGTTGTCCTTATCTACAGACTGAGAAGCAGGCATGTCTTCCAGTTAATCAACAACCAAGCTGCGACAAGAACTCAGAAATTCTAAGCTCAGAACTTGGCAGATGCCTTCTGCCCAAAAGGACAGGACAGAAAAAAATCTGAAGAACATATCTGAAAATATATTTCAAATATATTCAGCAACAGATAAACATGACTAAGAAAGTAATTACAAGTAAGCCATGGCAATAGTTTATACTTATAATTAAAATGAGACTTATGATTTGCTTTTCCAGCACTGCATCATAAGAACTCACAAGAATCAGTATATTGTCATTTAGTTAATGATGCAGAGAGCCTTAATTATGACTTTTCCTACCTTTGAAGCTCCACACCTGAGATTTTAATATTCCTATTCCAAAATCTGATAGTATAAAATGAGTAAAGAAGTAGAGGTGATCGATTCAGGAAGTAACTGGTGCAAAAGAACTGTCAAGATCTTAAAAATATGCAGTAATTTGCATTCATTAGAATAGCCATGAAAATTTCACAGAAGAATAAAAGTTGAATCAATTCTCACATGGGTGGCCAGACATGTCAACAGCAGCTAGGTGAAGAAGAGCTCCTCCAGCCCATTCTTCCTCCAGTAGGATAGCTCACTCCAGGAGGTAGCTGGGTGATCATTGATGAAGATTCTGCTTCCTCTCAAAGATGCAATGGTGATGCAGTCTCAGGTACAGTAATAGAGTAGCTATTAATACTGGAATAACTGGAATTTTAGAACCTCTTTTAGAGTAGGTCATGTCCTTGTGCAGAGTTGGTATGGTGCACACTGCAATTTCTCATTGCAAAAATTCTTCTGACTTCTTCAGTAGCTTCCTTGAGAAAGCAATATTGGGAAAACAACAAATGGGCTTTTCAGTTTTTGCAAGCTTGATTCAGCAGGGAAAAATGAGGAGAACCAAGATGCAGTGTCAATGTACAATATTCTCTGCTCAGTCTATTTTAAAATTAGGCCCAAAGAGGGTTTAATGTTTAACAGTACCTTTAATATCTGAAGATTTGGATATTAGGATTTTAGTTTAGCAGAGAGATAGAACACTGTGCTGAAATCAGAATACAAGCACAATATAGTAATTGCAACAGACAACTGGATCACAATACACATACCATTACCATTTCCAGCTCCCTGTGGACTCTTTCAGGATGTTTGGCATCCTCAGTCACAGGGAAGTAATGCACAGGTTGAAGCCAGTTCAAGCGTGTTGCCCTTTGAAGTTCATTTTATTGATCATTCAGTTTTCATACTCTCTGCTAAGCCACCTATACCCTTTCCCCATGCTGATTTTGCTCACTCAAGAAGACATACACGCTTTTTTGATTAACTCAGGGAAAAATCACTGTATCAGCTGATCCACTCAACTGATCCAGGAAGTAATCAAAACAAAGGCCACCCTACTTTGTGTTGACATGAACTCACCAATGTGCAATAGCTGTGGTCACTCCCTGCATTCTTCCCTGAGCTTCATGAGTCCATCACTTGCCTTCTGAGCTCTCTTCCATTGTAGGTTTGGTCCATCACTCCCAAGTACATGATGCCAAAGAGCTCATTAGAGATTACTAGCAATTGCTCCACAGACTACAGCTAACAAACCCTTGCAAACAGCAGAATTGCTCTGATGCCACGAAGCCAATTCCAAAAAAATACAGGTCAGGCTACACTTAAAAGTGATTTTGTATGTTATTCTGAGGGATGGGGAGCAGAGAGAGAAATCCAAAACACCCTTCTGCCCTGTCAAGAGAATAGCTTTTTTTTTTTTTTTTTTTTTTTTTTTTTAATAGAGGAGAAAAATAATTTCATGGAATACTTTTTCCTTTTTCCCGATTTTTCTCACTGCATTTGTGTTTGGAAGGCCAAAATGGAGCACCTGGCCTCACTGTGCTGCTCACCCAACTTTCAGAAAGCATGATTTATGCATCACAGAGTCTCCTTATATGTCACACAAAGAGTAGAATCTTAATTTGGTGGGTCTTATACAGCAGTTTGACCAGAGGAAATCCTTTAGAAATAGGATGGTATTAAACCCATGCTCTCATATTTGCTAAGATTGGGACTGACAAAATATTTGGGTTTATAGATCAAGAGCCAGAAGAAAGCATAAAAGTAAAGCATCTTGATCTGGACCAAAATTAATTAAAAGGTTCTTTTTTCTTGCCAAAAAAAGCAAGAAACAGAAGGTGCATTTGAAGGTTTTCCATGCGATCTAAAATAAAATGCCTTTGTGGCTTTTGAAAGGAATTGGGGAAAAAAAAAAACAAAGGAGTAGAAGGTTAACGTGTAGAAAGCTGTTGGACAACAGCTGTAACCTTGTTCAGTAATTCTGTGATTTTTATACTCTCTGCCCACAATTAAGAGATCCAGGTGCATCTTATTTTCTGCCTGTAGCAGTTTGGACTCATATCCCCTACTTCCGAGAAAAAGGATTTTAGCCACCAAACCACTGGATATATGTTAGATTGCTCCCCTTCTATTACAGTCTTTTAACTTTGGTCGTACTCAGTCTTTTCAGCCAGAAGCAGGCGAGAACAGCACCTCAGGCTGCTGATAGGAGCTTGAGGTGATGTGGGTGCTGTGAGGAAACCCCAGTCCCAGGCTGTGTCTGTCCCCAGCTCTGCTCCAGCTGAAGGACTATGAAAGCTGTGAGGCACCAGAATTCAACTTCCTGGCCAGCTGCATCTCTAATTAAGTGCACAAAGCAGATCTACAACCACAGGAGAGTAAAAGTCTGTACACACAGGTTTACACAACTGAGTTGTCTAGAGGTCTGGTTTTAAAAGTACAAAAAGGATTTAAATCCAGCTCTCCCAGATAAAGAATGAGTTGATTCAAAGGGACATTCAGCTATTTTGTTGGTTTAGATCCATTTTTAATAACAAAAAGTAATGATCCTATTCACCTTCAATTCATAACTTTTTTCACAAAACCACATTTTCAGAAAATTCTTGGAAAAGAGACTAATTTCCTCCACCACTATGCCTGGCATTGTGCTGATATGCAAAATCACATTATACAATGCAACAGAGCAGAATATCTGATGGAGAAAAGAACCATAATGACAGCTGCTTTATAAGCTTTTCCTGATAAATATGAATGGTTAATATACGACTGCATATATATGTATATCCTGGTTAGTAATTTGCATGTCCTAGCTATCTGTCTTCTATCTAGGAGAATATTGACCTGGTAGTCTTCCACAAAACCTGAATATTGCTATTCTTCTGCATTGTTATCAAGTTAATTAGGGAATAGGGCAATTCTCCCACTGCAATTCTTCCATCTGTTTCTGCCTTACTAGTTTCACATATTATGAAAATGCGCCAGACAGCAGCTCCATCCAATATGTTTCATGTTCACAGTATATGTATGAAAGATGGTTTAGTATCAGCAATTAAGCATGTACTGGCCTTCATTTCAGCTCAATATTTCTTCTGTGGAGGGGAAAACTCCAGCTCCTGAGTGATTTGTCACAGTGACTCTGCAGCATGCATACGGCATGAGGAAAATTGCATTTCAGCCCCACACTGGGGCGTGGCAGTAAATAGCTAAATGATAAAATCCTGATGCATATAAAACAGTCTTGTTTACATGATTATGCTCCTGGAGGTTCCAAAAAATCTCTAGATTGCATTATGCTATATCTTGTCCAAATATTTAGTCAAAGGCAGCCCCTACCTCAAAGAACTTATAGCCAACATAGACAAAAGAAGGAGTAGAGGAGGCTAAAGCATGCAGGGCAGAGAGAGGCCAGGCAACAGATTTTTCCCACTAAGCAGGAACACTGGCACTGCCTCAATCCCAAGTCATTGCTCTAGTGACAGAAACACACAGCTAACAACATTTCCAGCTATCCAGTTTCGTACAACCAGTAATAGTTTATGTTTGAAGGAATAAAAGGGAAAAACCACAAATTAAAAACGTGGTCAATTGCTGCATGAGATATATAAAGGAATATGCTGTCTTTCATAGGGCTGGAATGAAGCAGCAACCCAAATCATTGCAGACAGAAGAAAAGACACCTAAACAAAAATAGAAATCCATGGATTCTTGGAGTCTCTGATCCCCAGAGTCAGGAGCTGTCCCAGATGTCCCAGCATGACAGAAAACTGGTAGTTTTCTGTTATGAGTATAAATATGTATCAGAATGAGGCAAAATAGCCCACAAGATGCAGCACATTTATGGGGAAGCAGAAAAAATGCCTTCATATAACAATGAAGGCTATACTGAAGAAACCGGGTGAAAAAAACAGAGAGGTCCTTAGGAAGGTCCACTCTTCTGAAACTCTTTTAAATTACAGTATTTACCAGCTCTGTAATTTCTATGATATCAGGGCACTCGCTATAATATTTTCCAATGTTTCTGGCTCGTACAGAATACTAAAATGCCCAGAATTTTGTGACATATTGTACATTATTATCAACTGATAAACCACAGAATCTAGTCTAAATCATCTGACACTGAACTTCTGAGGTTTTTAAAGTCAAATTGAGACATGAAAGAATCTTCTGCTTCTTCCCTACCAGCTTGGAATTACCATGAATAGAAAGGTTCTAGACAGCCCTGTGGGTCTGAAAACTCATACTCAAATGCAACTGGTATTTGTCAGAGTACTGTAGTTATTAAAAGTATGCATTCCTTGTAAATGTCTTATCCATATAAGGAACACTTTTATCAGGCTGTGGCACACTAATAAATATTAGGATTATGCAAGCCTCTAAATTGCAAGAAATCACCTGAATAGTTATACTTACCAGAAGCTCACTCTGCAAGAAAATAATATTCATTGATATAAATGGCAGACTTCTTCATTATGCAAGAGCCTGATGCTGCAAAAATACTTGATACGCATGTATTTAATAAAATATATTCAGAAAACGCAGTCAGCATCTGCAGACTGATTTGAATTCAAAATGTTCTGGCTCAAGGGGTGAAGTTTTTCACCTTTGTGTGTGAGACCCCATTCAGAAGATTCAGCCTAAGACACCTGAAGTTTCTCTCTTAATACATTTGTTGACTACAGTCAGCAACATATGTTAAAAAAAAAGCCAAAGCACACAAAAAAAAAATCAAACAAACAAAGATACAAAAAAACACCCAACCCCCCAACTCTACAAAGCGCCTACAGAAGAGTATCGTGTCTTTTTTGCAGTCCAAATATGTATTTCATTCAAGCAGTCCTATTTTACTTAGTGGTAACATAAGAGAGAAAAGCAGAACTTTTAAAACTGTGGATCACATGAGCACAAACACACCTTGCACTTCAGTGAAATGTGGCTATAAGTGGCTTGCTGTCGGCCTCCCCCTGTGCCAGTGGAAGAAGTATCAAACCCTGTTCTTAGCTGCTCACCACTGCCTCTCCATCCAATCCACCAGCCAATCCATCAGCCATACCATTTTCCAGTCCCACTACCATCTAAGATTTTCTCACCTGCTTCACTTAAAATCAGCTGAGTTATTTAAATATATGTTCCTATATAAGAATTAGAGTAATTTGCAAGACACCCTTCCACCATGACGGTTGCAGGCAGCAACTGAAGAGCAGCAAAAAAGGTGCACCAAAGGCAGTACAGGGAGAGGTAGGAACAGAGGAGAATGCTCACCCAGAGCTAAAGCATTTAATCCATTTTCCTATCAGAAATCCTGGACAAAAGTAATGGCTGTAAATCTCTTTTGTCATCTGACTTTATGTATTGGATGCTCTGTAAAGAGGCGTATCATGCAGAATTATTTATTTTTCTCAAGTCCATAAAAATTGAAGTGTAGTATTTTATTTTTGAGTGGTTGGATACAATCAGAATGTATTTGAGGTCTGAATTACTCCAAAGGTTTGTCTGAGTTTGGGGTTTTTTTTGGCCTGACGTGAATAAGCACATGCATAGTGACCTTTTCCTAATGAGTTAGGACTCCAGGAATTCCATGGTCTACAGCTGTGGACTTCCTTCCTCTTGTGCTTTTGCTGAAGTTGCCTTGCCTTTTTTTTTTTTTTTGTAACACGCATGATGCCTTTCTGAACAATACTGTAGGATTTATCTTGGAAGCCCTGGGATTCAGAAGGCATTACAGAATATGGACTCAAGCCAAGGACCCTGCTCACAATGTGGGAATGAATAAGATTTGGTACTACAGCTCCCTCAAGACGATACCCAGTCAGGATCTGCAGTTTTGTGTTGAAATGAATAAACACAAACCATTGTCATGCTTTGAATAGGCAAAAGAAAACATTTCAATGAACTCCAGATTTTTTTAATAATATTTTTTCCTAAGAATTTTATAATTTCCATTCCTAGGAAGGTTTGGAATTCTCTTGATTTTGTCCTGTTGTGAAACGAAAGTAAGTATTGAGATGACAGAATATCTAGTACTTCTATGGCAGCTCTAAAAGTAACATGTATACCATTTTTTTGTACTATATTGAAATAGCCTCATTGGTATAATTGCGGATATGCCAGGACCCTCACAAGACTAAAGCCCCAGCTTTCCCAGTAAGCCACATGATGACTATGTATGTATAAAACAAATCCTACGGGAGATATTTTATTCAATATAATCAGAAAGAGGTTTTCTCATTTCTATTTCTGGATCTTGAGTCCCATGTACTGTAATCCCAATTGTAAATACAATCCACCTAGTTATAACAAAACGTCTTTGTAGAGCACACACAGCCTTTGTTTCAAGGCCTGATGTTAGAGGAGTATAAAGGCTACATTCAAGGCACTCCAGTGTGCAGCTGGAAAAATGGATGGAAAATTACTTCCTGGCCCACAGCCAGCACTAAATTTGCTCAGGATATAATGCAACACAGGACATGAGGCTCTGATCCATATCTGGTCTTAACCTGAAATAGGGAAAAACCACTACTTCTGTATCTGCAATTTGCTAGCAGTCATGTATTGACAGCACAGCATAAGATGACCACATTGCCAGTCAAGATCCTGTGAGCCGTGTCCATCCCAAGGCAGTGTCTCCTCCTGGTCACCATCACCAGGACTGGTTCTGATGATCAGCCCATCCATGGACTGTCCCAGCTTTGGGCCATCCCTTTCCCCAGGGAATGGCCCAATGTCTGGGGCTGAGGCTGCCCCAGTGCCTCCCAGCATCCTAGCTCCTGGCTAGGGGTCAGATGGGCCCTGGCTGCTAGATCCTGCCCTGATGTGGGGAGCCCCTGGTGCTCCCAGACCCCAGAAAGTCCCCAGTCCCTGTGGTGCTCTGGTGTCATCATGTACAGCCCTTTTAAGAGGCTCTTCAAAATTTAAACAAGATTGTAGTGGTTTGAAAGCAAAATGAGTGAGAGACTCCAAGTCAGAAATACAATTTAATAATAAGAAAAAAAAAGTAAAATAAAATAAATGCAATAATACAAAAGACCACTGACAGAGCCAGAATACAACCTGAGCGGGATGATGGAAGCAGTGATCTCATATAAAGGTCTGGTAGCTCTGATCCTCTGGGAATCCAGTGGGTAAGGTCCCCTGTACTGTCCCAAATCCCAGATTATATCCAGGTGAGAATGCTTGGCTCCTCCCCCTGGGAGGGAGTTATCTATGAGTCATGCAGCAGGCCATTAACAGAAGACCCATTAACAGAAGAGGGAGGGGGAACCTGAGAGAACACTGCTTCAGCAATTGGTTTCAACTGTTCATGAAGATGGTGATAGAATACTTTGTGCATATCTTATACTACAACCCAGGACAAAGATAAATGATAAAATATGCCATTTTCACCTGTTTCTCAGAGTACCTATGAAATCACTACTGAAAATTGAACCCATTTCAACTCACTGTAGCCTAAAGAAATGGAAAAAAAAATCAGTTCCGAAACAAAACGTATTGACTGCTTGGTTGTATTTCCAAAGACAAATAAGCAAAGCAGAACAAGAGAGAGGAGGTCTCATTCTAATATATCCTCAGAGTTAGAAGCATTACTGGTTTTGTGGGAGCTTATGTTTTAAACAGATAGTGAAGATTGCTATAACCCCTCTACAAACAGCTAGGCCTAAACAATGGACTGTGGGACACATGAAGGGATATTTCTTGATGTCCTTTCTAGTCCTCCTTACTTATTCACTGAAGCAGTGATCAGTGGTCAGCTGATCTGTTGGTTCTTGTTCCCTCTGTTCACACTACAAGGTTAACCTTTCGGTGAGAGGGTGGATGAGGTCAGTCTCTCTCCAGCTTTGGGGAACCTACCTCTGATTTTATTAAACCCTCTCCTGGGCCCAGCAGGTCTTCAGGCACCAGAACCAAACTTACGCTGTAAAAAGGGACCAGCATGTAGGAGGGATGTACACCATGGGTTGGCCAAGCACAACCTCCCTCAGCAAGGGCAGACAATGTGGCCTGGAGACCTTGGTCTGTCCAGCCTGAACGAGACTGAGGGGACACTTCAATGTGGTCTTCAATATCCTCATGAGGGGAAGAGGAGGGGCAGGAACCGATTTCTTCTCTGTGGTGACCCACAACAGGACTCAAGGGAACAGCATGAAGCTGTGTCAGGGGAGGTTTAGGTGAGAGATCAGGAAAAGGATCACCCAGAAGATGACTGGGCACTAGAACAGATTCCCAGAGAAGAGATCACAGCACCAAACCTGAAAGAGTTCAAGAAGCATTTGGACAATGCTCTCAGGCACATGGTGTGATTCTTGGGATATCCTGCACAGGGCCAGGAGTTGGACTTGATCCTGATGGATGCTTTCCAAGTCACCATATTCTGAGGTTCTTTGCTTCTATGATGAGGAGTGTATGAACCGTAATTTAATTTAGTAGGTTCTCCACAAGGTTTCAAGCTCTAGTGTGACCGTAGTGCTGAATGCCTTCATTACTGTCTTTCTACTGTCATACTTAGCTGAATTTTAATGGGATGCTGACACATTAGCCTGAGGAACCTTCATTAAAATGAAGGGGTAAATACGTGTGAAAATGTAGGTAGGTGGGAAAATGTAAAAAAAATGTAAAGTTTGCTGGGGGTAAGTTTTGTCCACCTTCTTTTCAGGGAGCTGGAGCTGAGAGCATTGGAATTTATTCCCAAGACAAAACAAAGGAATTGGATGTCATATTGAAACCCTTTATCTAAAAGTGATTTCAAACCTAAGAACTACTTTTTTTTTGCAGGAGAGAAGGTATTGCTTCTTTTAAAGTAGAATTAGCCAAGAAAGAAAATGGCTGCGTAGAGAGGAGAGACTCAAGGATATTCAAAAGAGGACCCAAAGACCAGCTATTACCCCAAATCACAGACAGTTCAGAGAATAAAGACAAAAAGATTCTGAAATACCAATCAAAAAAAAAAAAAAGAGGGAAGTAAGCAGAGGCAAGTGTGTTTATTATTTTGTCTAGTTCTGTATCCTTCCTGCACTAACTGAACTGGAGGATAATTGTATTTAGAAACGCATATACATCTTAGGCGTCTGTTAACTTTCATCTGTCCTGTATTACTGAAGAGCAACATATAAATCCAGGATTCTGTGGGCTAGATTTAAGGAATTCAGTGTGTTTAAATCACTGTGATGTCTGGAAGCTTAGGACAGCCTAGGGGCCATTTAGCCCCATTTCTGTGAAGAGATAACAGATATCCATATGTTATCTAAGAAGTGTCTCAGAGGTGCCAAAGCTGGGACAAAGACCAGTGGATGAAGAGAAGATGGAACTCACATGTCTATCCTTGAGGTTCCAGTACAGCAACCTGGTTAGTGTTCACCTAGAGTTAGCCACACCGGAGCTGAAACAATAAGCAAGAATAATAAGATAGATATATATAGTCATAGTAGTAACTGAGCTTGCAAATTGCATTTATCTTAAGCTCTTGGTCTCAAGGCGGATTTTTTTCATTTCTATTGTATATTGAAATACCACTGCTATGCCCCTCTCCTCTTCACTAACCATTACCACCACCCCAGTTAACTAACAAAATCCTCATACGGAAGTGAAAAGAGTGAAGAGTTGAAAAAGTACACACATTTTGAGGGCTTTCCCCCCCTCCTCAGTTACCTCCTTTCTGCTTCATCAGAATTAGCTCTGAGTTTGGGAAATTTTATGCAAAAGTCATTCTGAGCTTGCTTGTTTCTGCTTCCTATAAAGATTTTCCTTCTAGTTTGTGACCCCATGTCCCCATCAATTACTCTTCTCAGGAATCTGAACTGGTTTAAAATCTTGTCACATGGGTATTGGTACCAAGGAGGATTCATCTATAGAGGAAGGGAAAGTGGAGCTTTCTCTGAGTGCCACTCAATCACATTAGGTGTTTTTTGGGTTTTATTTTTGGTTGTTTGGCTTTGCTTTCATTTTTGCTTTCTTAACTAGAAACTTCTAATATTTGTCTTAGCCTCTGGGCTGTAAAAGGAATAAAGAGGAGGATTGGAGGGGACAATGCTTATCTGAGGCACTCATGTACTGGAGCACATGATCATCAGTTGATCACCACTTTGCCACTTGAGCTGGCAGTGTTTGCATTATATTACAGTGTTTGCATTAGTCAAGCATTCCCTGACCATCTCTAGCTGTGAGAGAGCACACTTGCTATTTTAGAGGTGTGAAACCAAAGCTGGAAGTATTTCAAGAAGGAGACACTTCTTACACATCCATCATCAACCATCTCCTCTAGATTGTCAATCACTCTTAATTTACTTCGTGCTTTTAAAAACCTCACTCTTTACCACAGCAGCAAAAAACCAAGGCCATCACCGCACCTATCTATTATTAAACTCAAACCTGGTTATAAAGACATATTGCAGTCTAATTAAAGCTGCGGGTGCCCCACTCCAGCAGTGATCAGGTAACACACTGAGCTCAGGAGCCCAGGACATGACTGGGTGACTCAGCCTAGGCCAAATAGTTAGCTAATGGCTAGTGCAGTTTGCATTTGTTTGATCTTTGATAAAGTGTTTCAGATCATTTTTCAATCACAAAATGACAAGGCCATTCGAAGCCAAATCAAGTACTTTTTGTAATATGAGGCAGTGCAAATCTTGCAAGCAGATTAATTACTTTTGCTTTAGGAGAAGAAGAATATAACTACAGTAAAACTAGTTATGGCTGGAAGGGAGAGGTCAAAGGAATGAAAAAGATAAAGCACTCTGCTTTAATTATATTTTCCTGCAAAGTCAACGGTGCATTTTTATATCACTGTTCTAATATAACTGCAAGGAAGGGACATAATCCAGAGTACCAGTACCTTTAAAAGGATGTGACACCATTAAATAAATTACAGTTTTAGTGGCCATGATATTTATTATTTTGGATTAGTAAAGTGACAAAATATACTCTCCTGCTTTTATTACAATACTACAGTTTTGTGCACAAACCATCATATGAAATATTGCAAGAACCTCATTCTAGAAGAGCTAAATCTGCCTTCAACAGACAAGCAGTTGGGACAGTTTTCAAAGAGCAGTATTGATAGCCTTGTAAAAAATCGTGGGAGATAATCATGGATATTTGTCATTTTACCTGTTGCAAATTATCTAACTGCAACACCTTAAGACCACAGTTCAGAACACAGCACTGAGATGAATTTAGAGGAAAAAACAACTATCACACCCAAAACATGCAGTTCAAATAGCAAATAACCTCGAAGGAGAAAGGGCATTATTCAATAATGTGTGGTAATGAATTCCAAGTGTACTTCTCTCATGACAAGCTACATTCCCTCATTTCTGCCAAGCTGACAAAAATCTCTGTTACGTGAAATTTCTTTTAGCAAATGTTCTTACAAGTTTGTTTTTACAATTTTTGCTTAATTGTAGCTTTTCAGTAATAATAAAAATATTATTATCTGTGGAATGCACATGTTTTTCTTCTCTTTTTCATACTATTAAAAACCTCAGTAGAACAAAAGGAAGTGCAATACTTTGGGGGAGTGATGAAGAAGGGAACTGCTTTGAAAATGGCAAATATTTTAAATGTTATGATTTAAAAACAAGACAGAAAAAGCTGTTTAAAATATTATTTTTATATAGAAACTATGTAAAAATAAATACATAGAGTAGGATAATCCATATTTTAGAGCTTTTTCAATAACAAAATAAAAGTAGAATTACATCTATTTGTAAATAATAATTAACTGAAGTCAGCTTTTTTTACACTCTAGGCCATTTTAATTTGGGATTATCTTTGAAATACATAAAAAGGCAGAACCAGAAAGGCTATTCTACCATCTCCTCACTGTAGTGTAGAAGGCTTACTTCAGGGCTATAATAGAATAACCCATTTTTTATGGAAAAAAATTGATCTACTTTTGGTAAAAAGGATCTTCTTTTTAGTAGTAACCAAACCTAACACTCAGAAGTCTCTGTGTCCGTATGTGGAGGGAATACTTCATACTATATATGTTACATCAGTTAAAACTGTTAAATCAATGAAAAAATAAAGCATTTCTCTACTTTCTTTTTATTGCAGCATATGAAGTGTTAAGTGCATACTGGAAACACATCTTGTTTGCTTCAGCAGATGTGGTGGAGATAAGGAAAAGAGCACAGAAGGATTAAAGACATCTACAATGCCTCCCAAGGCCTTGTCTACCACTCTCATTAACAGCTCTGTTAAACTGGCTAAAAATGCTTCAGGAGCTTAATGGAAATGGCTTTTCATAATTATTCCTCTTCTCTAAACTTCCTCTTACTTGCAGTCAAAATAATTTGGAGTGAGAGGAGATCAGAGGTAAGTCATAGGTTAGGGATTATGAGATTACCAGGGCATCCGCAGGAGGGTATAATCCTCAGCAGGACCCAGCGGGGGAGATTTCTCTGTTGTTGCTCTGTGTGACCACACTGAAGCCCTTTTGGGTCTCTCTCCTGATTGACCTCGGGCATTTCTGTAGATTCTGTGAGACAACTGGTTTTTTTTTTGTAGGGCCCCAGCACGATGGGTCCACCTGGCTAAAGAAAATAATGACAGCAATAAACAAACTACATGGGAAACAGAACACAAAAGCAGGAAGTCCTGTTTGTGTGTGTGTGTGTGTGTGTGTGTGTGTGTGTGCAATGACTGTGCCTGTAATGTCAGATGAATTTACGTGCTTTTGGACATGACAAAATCTCCTTACCTTATCTATTCCTATTCTATGCAGAAATTAGATACTATTGGCTTAGCTTTACTTTGCATATAGCTCCCAGACTGATTAGACTCATAAAATTTACCAACCACAGACTATCAGGAATAGAACAAATTTTGTGAGTCATAGTTAAAAATACCATGGTTTCAAACTCAAATACAAGAGAAAACAAGCAGATGACGTGTAAAAAATGCTTTTGTATGATAGGGTCTGTCTGTTCCCTCTACACTAGCTGGTTTCTCTGCAGCTCAGCAATACAAATTTGCCCTAAATGGGCCCTGAGAATACCTTTTCCTTACAAAGGAAGAGTACCAGGCAGGACAATGGACAGGACTGGAACGTAATCAGGGTGGCGACTGGGTGATTCAGGAGGAAACAGCTGCTCACCTGATCTTTAGCCCAGTCATGTTATATTTGGTACAAAGGTCCCTGAATTTGTTTTAAGAAAGCTTGCTTGGGTGCAGGATCAGCCCTAACACGGAAATATAATTCCCTGGCATGCTTAACATTCTAAAACTTAAAAAGAAGTAAGAAATTATCTGGAATTCTGAAGGAGAAGATTAAGGCCCTTGGCACACACACTGGTAACAAGCTATGATATGTCCCATCTTGATGTCTGATGACACTAAGTATTATCTTGGGTCGTGCAATACAGCAGAACCAGATGGGATGTGTCACTGAAAGTACATTGCAAAAAGCAAACAAAGAGGCTTGGAAAAGGGGAGAAAATATGCAGGATGTGACCAACATCCATAGTTCTGCATTCTTGCATAATCATCAGATGCTGAAATATAAAAGAGAAAAATAAGGAAAAATACAGTTATATCTTTCCTGTAGAAAGTGTAAGACATTAGGCAACCCACAACTACACTGATGCATCAAAGCTATCCAGGTTTCAGAATGTGTGTCCCTCTCATCAATGGCCCGTGTCTGGAGAGGGATACTACCCAAGGTTCCTGCCTTATCATCATTAACACCTCTTTACTTCTTATGCATGAGAAATGAAAACATGTTGCTTATGTTGTAATTTTATTGACCCCAGGGCCTCACTGTGCATATTGCACTGAAACCCTCATCAAGCAGTGACATACTTACAAGGGGCCAAATCCTCCAGAATTTCTTGGGTATGCAAAACACATTGCCTGCTGCTGTTCTCTTTGCTTTTTAGTCACATACTGCCTTTTCTGCCCCCTATTTTTCCCTCCTGTTTTTGACCCACACTTATATTTTGCTTTCATAAAGCTGTTACTTTCTCATGTCCATATCTCCATCAGGATCATATCTTCATGATATGATCTTCAACAAATAGATTTTTGCAAGATTTGATCAAATTGTGATAAAAACAATATTAATTTTCACACAGGAGTTAAGGGAATTTTCTGCATCAGATCCAAGCTTTATTGGAGAAAAAGAGAGAATGGTCTTAGATTTTTTTGTCATAAATAATTGAATGCTTTTACTCCATTTTCTCTGTACTGCTAAACTGGTGTTTAGCTTTGTTGTTCAGATTAACTATCTAAAAATAACGCAATTCTCAGTGGATTAATGAAATCAACACATTAAATGAAATTTACAGACCGAGGTATGTGTTATTTTGTTTTTTTTAAGATGGTGGAAGGCTTTACAACGGCTTCTGCTGGTTTCCATTCCATGTAGCACCAGCAATTAATATGCAGGTGGACTGTAAACTCTTCAAGACCAAGATGCCCTGCTTCTATGTGGCTACAAACTGACCATGACCCTCAGTCTTAATTTGGCTCCTGTTCCAAACCAGACCGTGAGTCTGGAGACAGACTGAACAGCTCAAGCTCCTGCATGGTTTGATTTATCAGAGAGCATTTGCTTTGGGAGTTGACACCATCACTCTTTACATTTGGAAATAATTATTGATTTTGGTACAGAGCCATCTGTTTCCATATAACATCATTCACTTTATGGGATCCAACAAATCTCAGTTGGACTTCCACAGATTGGCTCTGAATTTATGCATATGATGAGAAAGACTGTGCTATTATGTATAAATATCTGTATGCACCAGTCTTCTTTACAGAGTAGAAACCAGCTGAAAGATGATACTGTTTCAATTTGGAAAAAGTTCTAATGATTACTTCAAGTGCAGTGATTTCTGAGGAAGCGATCATTTGACTACATTCAAGAAAGCATCTCTGAAGAGTATCTCTAACTACTGCCTGTTTTGAATCATATTTTAGAACAAAATCATCAGGTAGAGTGTAGCGAGAGTAGTGTAGACAGAGACAACTGATCTTAATCAAGACACCTTACTATAAGGAAGCAGAACCATCAGATGTCTTTTACAAACTATATGAAAATGTTTGCACTGAAATGATAAAAATGGATTCACCTTACTGAATATACAGTTCAAAGTGTTTTCATTGCTTTTCTTCTAATGGATGTTTTTCTCAGGCTTCTACTCTTGTTGAAGCCATATTAAATTTGTTGTCCTTGATTAAAAACATTTAAAAACATTTGTATAGTCTAATTTAAAAAAACTTTTAAGTTTTCATCTTCTTTCATGGGACACCTCACCTTCAGCCATATTCACACTCACTTGCTTCAGCTATGTTGTTGCAAGGCAAAGCTGAGACAGCTTTCACATGACCTGTGAAGGACGTGGGTCTCCTCTCCATGGGCCCTGCTAAGCCAGTGTTAGATCCTGCCACTCAACCTAATGTTTTCTCCTTTAAGGGGTTTTTAGAAACCACTCTGTAAAGTATTTTTATACTAAAGTCTGCCCTTCAAAACAAAAACAAAGTGAAAATGATTGCTCAAAAGTTAATGTAAACCATATTTCCACATTTTTGCTGAGACCAGCCATTTCCTCAGAAGTAAAATTCTGCAATTTCCTCTATCTTCAATCTCCCTTCCTCTGGAGTAACAGTTTCCCCTGTGAAAAAATGAGTTATTGGGCTGAATTTTACCATCAGGTGAAATTTTTCAAATTTGAATCTCCAAATCCAACCCCTAAGGAAATAATTTACAAGTGAGTGAAAACATACAGATAAAGATGAGCCCAAATTGCTAAAATAATCTTTTCATCCCATACATGCAATTCTCTTTTGTTCTCATGACCTTGCAGAGCGAAAGTCCAATGCAACTCTTTAGCAGTCCTGCAAGATTCACCCCTAATACAACCATTCCCAGGGAAGTGGCAGGACAAAGGTCTGGGAGAAAATTAGGTTTCAATTTGCTCTCCACAACCTTCTATGGCTGATCCTTCCCTGTGTCCCACTCCCCTTTCTTTCTCTTGTCTGCTGATCTGGCAATTCCTGAATATTAGCTCCAAAGCTAAATGCTTAGTGTAGTTGGAGAGGGGAAAAAAATGAGCTTGTCTGTATCAGATGGAAGGAAAAAAATATATATTGAGTCCTATCAGGCATACAACCCCACACTCACCCAAAAACAAACCTACAGAAATTAAGAACAGCCAGCCTCCACTCCCAACAAACAAACAGCTGAGTGAGCTTCAAGCTGACCCAGTCAGATTCCTTGTTTTATCAATAAATTGCATTATCTCTGCCTTGATTATTTCCACTACAGAGGGTATCTGCAAGGTTATCAAGACCCAAGTGACTTAATAAGATCACAAAGAGCTACAGCTGATAATTGTTTTCTGACAGGTTTATGTCCACAACTGATGCATCTTTTAAGAGTCTGATGTTTTGCAGACAAGTCTAAGCAGAAGCATATGTAGTGCCTTACCACGATGGAGTCTGGGGTGGTGTGGGGGAGAGGCAGAGGGGGAGGTGGCACTGATCTGAAGCAAGGAAGCCCCTTCTTGTCACTCAGTCTTGAGAACTTGGTGCCTCGTTAAATACACTGATAAATGCATTTCTCAGTGAAGCTCCAACACCTCTTCCAAGAGGACAACTGCCTGTTAGGAGATTTTACTTTACAGATTGCCCCATAGGCAAGAGAAATTTGATTTCTGAACCTACACAAAAGGCTCGCTGTGCTTTGTGAGTGTATTGATCTGACCGCACTACAGCAGCTGTGAGCTCAAATGTCTGTGCTGCCGGCATAATCAGAAACATACTACATGCAGGATGCAGCAAGCTTCAAGAGCTTAACAAGCCAGATAGGGGACCTGTCAATTCCTTTCATTGCTAACAGCAGGGTAAAGAAGCAGTGTATATGGGGAACTATCAAAGCTATTGCAAAAAAAGAGAGGAGGGAATGACAAAAGAAAATTAAAAAGCCCATGAAAAGCACTGGAAGATACAAAATTATTCATGATTGCTCACCTACCATACAGATATGTTAGCTTTACAGTACTTAAACAAATCCAATATACAGCCCAATTACATACAGTCTGAAAAACAAAATCCCTGTTTCAAAACCTGTCTGGGTGATATCATTGTTCTGTGTTTACCTTCTCATATTTTCCAGCAGTCCTGAAGCCCTCCTGTGCTGAGCAAAGCTTTTTATGGTAGGAAGGAATCTGCTTTGTTATTTTAATGTTTTCCAGGCATCTTTCATCATAATAGAACATCATATTTTTGGCTTGTGCATATATGTATACATTATTTTTATCTTGATTTCAGTACATACACGTTTTCTCCTAATGGCTTTCTGGTAAATGTATAAGCTGAATTTCTACAGCTCGCATCTTAATATAATACTTGTACCTGACATTTTCTGAAATTATGGGGTTTGTTCAGGCAAAAGCACAGTGCACAAAAGAAAGGTAATAGCGGTGGTTTATAGCATGTGGATTTGGCTTTGAGGTTAGTGAGTAAGTCATTAACATATGGTCTATTCTTGCAAATGCTCACACAGAGAGCGCCTTCAGGGTGCGAGGAAGCACAATGAACCGGGAGCACTTCCTCCGCATGACTTTGCAGAATACCTCTCAGTTTTCATTTCCCAGAGACACACCATGAAGGTAGAAGCTGAAAACCTGTCTGTTCTGGTCAGGGTGAACCCTGCTGGAACGATGAAGTGTGCTTTTTTTGTTCCTTATGCTTATTATTCGTGAATCATGTTAAAAGTACAGCAATCTCAGTTCTTCTTTCTCCTCTAGCATGTGAGTTTCCTGTGTTCACTAAGAAGGCTTTGTTAGGTAACTGCCCTCACTACACTGTCATAGTGCTTAGAATCAAACAGACTTTTAAAACAGCTTTTGTCTTTCGTTGTGCAGTTAAATGTAGAAACTACTTTCATAATTTTTAATTAATGAAAAGGAAGGTTCTGAGGAGGATTAAATTTAAACAGCAAGTGGCCCTGACTGCAGTGGTAACATCTGGAAACCAGCAATTATCTTTCTTGGTAGCTGTGCCAATTACGAATGTACCTACAAGTAAAAATCCTCACTAATGCATTACTCTTCTCCAATGGCTGTGCTAGGGTAAGCATCCATTAACAGGGAGACTGGACCTTATTCATCCATCAAGATGAATCAGACCTAACTGTGTACTAGAAATATATCATTCCAGTAGCCTTGCTTTGGTATTCAAGAATTTAGAAATGAGGATTGAGTATTTTATAGAGATAGATACATTCACCACACACCTAAATATACCATTCACATATCCATGGAATAGCCTGTATTCACTCTGAAAGAGAGGTATGAGTAATTTTAAAAAGCATTTTCAAGAGTTAAGTGTCAAAATTGTAGCTGTCAGCCACAGAGCGCTTTTGAGCTAACAGAAATTTCTCACATAAGTTGCAGAGCCCACAAACCCAAGTCACCAAACCTTTCTGTTCTCTAGTACTCAGCTGGAGAATATGACCAATATTAAAGACTCCTTCTTTAAAGGGTAAGGCATGGGTAAGGAATGGAGAAAGCTCCTGAGTTCTGGGAGTCCTTGCTCAGGAACCACCATATTTAGAAGTAATTTGGACATCTCTGAACATACCACATGTGCCTTCATTTTAATTCTTTTTCATCTCAGAATTTAGCTATAACAATATCAGTTTTTCCAATCAAGACCTAGAGAAGGGTGGCAAAGCCATGAGATTTCTTCATTCCTTTTGTAACAAAGAACTCATAACCTACAGCAGGCTGGGTTCCTGCAAAGAGGAACCTGTATGTCTTCATCAACTCAGTGTGGAAGTCAGACCCTTGCTTCAGGAAGACTGTTTCATGAGACATAAAAGATACAGATACCCTTGTTCACATTCCTAGTTCTCCTTTATTTCCACTAATGGAAAAGTAGCATGAGCTACAGAAAAATCCTTTCTTGCTCTACATGATCTCACTCATGTCTGTACTAATCTAGACTTTGGTCAGAAACAATGGATGCAATATCTCTTATTGCAAAATGTACTAATCTAGACTTTGGTCAGAAACAATGGATGCAATATCTCTTATTGCAAAATCTGTGAAGCTCTGGTTCAGAGTCAGGCATGGCTGAGCTTCTGACAGGCAGAAAACTGATGCTGCAATGTCTCCTCTCTCAAGGCACTGGCTTACAAGTAGCTCTAGGCAGAATCAATGGGGGGACTGTGCCAGCCCTCTTTGTGTCTTCTTCCTCCCTCTGATAAGCCTGAACCAATGCAGTTGCAGTGCCTACCTACCCACACTGCTTCAATTGTCTCTTTTCCTTTTCCGTGCCTCTCACTGCCTTCCATCTCTCACCACATGTTGAGATCACTAGATCATTGAGAGAAGGATTGATATTTATTTTGTGTTCATAACATATATTTTGTGGAGTGTTAAATGGCATCTGTAGGCACTTTCAAAAAACAAGCAAGCAATATAATGCCTTTTGAGCAATTACTGTGGCAGTGTTAAGATGTGTTTGACCAATTGATCAAAATGATGCTTACAGAGCAAATGAAATTCACACTGCTACGTGAGGGGTGGTAAATCAAAGTAAGAGGAGATAAACATTTCAACTTAGCTAATCTTACTGACTCAAAAATATTTAAGTCTGCTCAGCTCATACTACAATTGCTGGAAATTATTCATGTTACTTTCTATATCTTCTCCACTATTTTTACTACTGAAGTGGATTGAAAGCAGCCCTGAGAAAAAGGACATGGGGTTTTTTGTTGATGAAAAGCTCAACATCAGGCAGCAATGTGTGGTTGCAGCCCAGGAAAGCCAAAAATGTCCTTGGCTGCATCAAAACCAATGTGACCAGCAGGTCGGGGGAAGTGGCCCTGCACATCTACTCTGCTCTTATGATACCCTGCCTGGAGTGCTGCTTCAGTTCTGGGGTCCCTGACATAGGAAGGACCTGGACCTTCTGGGCTGAGCCCAGAGGAGGGCCACAAAGATGCTCAGAGGGCTGGAACACCTCTCCTGTGAGGACAGCCTGAGAGAGTTGGTGTTGTTCAGCCTGCAGAAGAGAAGGTTCTGGGGATACCTCATAGCAGCCTTCAAATTCCTAAATGGTTTTTTACAAAAAAGATGAAGAGAGACTTTTTACTAAGGCCTGTAGTGACAGGACAAGGGGTAACAGTGATAAACTGAAAGGGGGTAGACTTAGATTAGATATTAGGTAGAATTTTTTTATAATGAGGATGGAGAGACACAGGAACAGATTGCCCAGAGAAATTGTGGGTGCCCCCTTCTCTGGAATGTTCAAGGCCACGTTAGATGGAGCTTTGAGCAAACTGGCTTGGTTAAAGGTGTCCTGCCAATGGCAGGGGGATTGGAATTAGGTGATCTCCAAGGTCCCTTCCAATTCACACCATTTTATGAGTTTGTGATTGTGTGAAATACCATAGATCACAGTGCAGTCTGCAAGAAAGAAGGCTCAGTCACATTGTACTGGTACACAGACTTCTTACTCTGTTTGGGAATTAAAACATATAATGACCAGATTCATCTTAATAACAACATGCCTTTAAGTATAATAAATAGTTTCAAGACCTGACCAAGATCTGAAACTCAGCTCTAATATTTAAAGAAGCAGTGGGTAAGCCATTTTAAATCTTGAAATCATAAAGATCTTTCAAATAATTGAGAAATGGAATGCCTTGTTCATGTCAATAACTAAATAAAAAAATTGGGACTGCTTTTTATTGTTGTTTAATTTGATAGTATCAGGAAAAAGTTACATTTGGGACAATGTAAACTGAGAAAGTTCACAGGTGGGTCCAATTTCCTATCTGTGAAGGCAGCTGTAGCAAGAGAACGTCTTTTGACTAAAACACAGGTTTGGCACTCATATTTCCTAATACTTCAGGCAACTAGACCTAAAACATCACCTGAGAGAACATTGTGACTGGTTACCTTTATTACAATGGCTGCAAATATGTAAAGAGAATAAGAAACATTGATGAGCATCCTTCTCTATTGTTTTATGACTATTCAAAAATACATAAATGTGGAGACACTGAAAAGGATGTATCCATCAATATTTGTGCTAAAATGATATCTTTAGCACATGCATTCAACAGAGTAAAGTGACTGTCCACTCAGTGGACCTGCTCTAAATCTTGTACTGCAGTGATCTACAGAAACATACTCTAAAAGCACTGTCTGTAGTCACCATCCTTTTAAACGACAGGCATTCAGAGAGAGAGAGAGAGAGAGGGCATACATTCTCTAGTCTGTGCAAAGCACTTCAAAAAGGTAAAAATATTTATTTGATTCACTAGGATTTAAATGCTTTTCCAGGAGAACAGTTTCCAATTACTATTCTCAGCTTGCAGAAATGGGACTGTCATTCAGGTTTGCCTGTAATTTCGATTGAATCTGCAATAGTGATCAGGAAGTAAGAGACTTCTAGTGAAAACATAGATATCCTTGGCTAGCCAGCTGCCCTACAGACTTTGTGATAGTTTTATATCTGGTTGTTGCCATCTAGATGGTTTTTTATTCATATGTCAACATCTGTTATGTTCCCACACATTAAACTTCTCTTCCTACAATATTTAAATAAAATCTCTTGCCTTCCAGAGATTTCTCAGTGTTGCAGCTCAGATACACACAAAATATCAGGTGAAGCTGAAGTCTTTGGCAGTATTCATCAAGGCCTTCCAGGTCAGCAGAATTCAGAGCTTCTTTTTCTTTGCCAAATTTAGGATCTGGTCACAACAGTTCATAACCAATTACCACTCATCAGTTCAGTCATACTTTTTAGGTAATGGTGGTTGATAAGAATGGATTTAATCTAAATTCTGCCCCCTGGGTGTTATCCCTGAAGACTTCAGTAAGAACTTGACAGACCTATTAGTTAACAGTGCACTCATGGTTTCTTAATATAATTTTGGGTTATTAATTAATGAACCATGTAAATCACATTCAATATAGTGATGAGGTGGCCTCAAATCGAATAAGTATGAAGGTCAAGGAAAGAAGGTGAATAAGCTCCAGGGTTTTGTAGCCTTTGGCTGTATATCCTTTCTCTTATCCTTTGACATACGTGACTATTTCATACAGCCAGCACTGGCAGGGATGTCTCTATCAGCATGGAAAAAGCTAGGAATCAGCTAGGAATCTTTTCCTAGCTCAAAAACAGCTAAGAATGAGTCCTGGAGTGACCTGTAGAAATGCCATTATAACAAACCACCTTTTTCTTCTTTCCAGATTGCAAAGGATTCATTGTGTATGTCACCTCTTGGGCTTGGAGGAGATCCAAAAGATCTCTCCTTGTGTTATTTGCTCAGCCTAGGACTGACAACCTAAGAAAAAACATGGAGTTGGAGACACTGTACTCTTAGTCACACAAAACAAACAAAAAAAAGTCTGTTTCAAAGGGGAATAGCATCCTCGTTGCAGTATTGCAGGGGACTCAAAGCTAACAGATCTACCCAGGCAGCCTGTGCTCTAAGATGGAAACTAAAATATAAAGCCATAGGAGGAAAAAAAAGAAAGGAAAGAAAAAAATCAAAGAAATTAAGTACAGATTGTGGATTATCAGACAAATTACAACAAAGGCTGTTAGGATGATGACAAGTACAGTACAAGAAACAGCTGAAACTCTGAAGAGATCTGGTGGAGGGTAGCTCTGAGAAGGGTCTGTCCTTCATCCCACAAGAGGAAGGCAGCAGCAGTGCAAGGAGGGCTGCTAGCTCCCAAAAGAGCTGCTAGCTCCTCTCCTGCCCTAGAGGCTGCCTGCACCCTGGTGCTCCTGTGCACTGAAAGACTTCTTGTGATGGGAACAAATTGTGAAGCCAAAAAGGGAACGTTGCAGGAGTGTGCAAAATGGGAGCACCTGCACCAGTCCCAGGCAAAGGTAAGCCATAGCAGATAGAAGCAGGAATGTGGGCTGCTCTTGTGTCAACATTTGTTTTCCCTGAATGCATCATCTAACAAATATTTTCCTGGAGTCTGGCTGTTACCCTGTTCTGTCTGGGCACCTTCAGAGCACACAAGTGCAGCTGCTGAGTGTGACTCAGAGCTGCCAACATGATCAACCTTAGCACCAAGAAACTTCAGCAGAGGACATGGGAGGGAGGGTCATCCCATGTGAGTGATATCCCCAGCAAGGTCATAAACCCCAGGGAGCTCAGGGCATACCTGAGATATCACTAGGACAAGCCTACATGTACTGAAAGACTCTCTCTTTAGTCTCAAGCCATTCATAGGGATATTTCACCAGGATAAAAAAATCTCAGCTTTTCTTCTCTTTTTCTGGGGTTTTGGTTTGTGGGTGGTTTGTAGTTTTTTTGGAGAGCAGTGATGGTTGAATAACTGGACCAGTATCAAAAGCACCAAGTTCCTATACTGTCTTTGCCAGCTTGTATGGCTGACAGCACGTCATTTCACTTTTTGTCTCAGTTTTCTACTAGTATATGAAGATAACAATAGTCTAAGTGGTTTTGAGAGACTAAATTCACTAATATTCTAAGCCAAAGCCCATTGAAGCCAATGGAAAAGCTCTCAATTACCTTGAAGGGCTTCAGGCCAGACCTTGCTTATTCAGTCTTAAAAGAGGCATTTGAAAACCGTTTAAATGGTGCCATATGGGTGCAGAAATATTGGTGATTACAGGACTGAGGAATAAACTTTTCAACTGATAAAAGTACACATGAATAATACTTTTTGAAGTCCCATTTTTAGTGAAATTACTTATTCTGGGAAAAAAATACATATAAAATAAATAATGCCAATACTTATGATTGTCTTCAGTAGTCTATAAGACAAAGCATTTATTCTGTTAATCCTTTTGAGTTGCAAAAAAATGCAGATTTGAACATATCTGAAGGCAATGCAGTCATGTACAAAAGCTGTCATTCTTTACTAATTTGTGGCCAGTCTTTGCAAACCTTTGTGACAGGTTTCAGTTGATTGACAGGCTGTGGGCCAGAGACCCACAAACAAGTTTTAAAGCTCCAAGACAGATCTAATTTTCTCTAATAAGATTAGATTTCTCTATATAAGACTGCTCTATGAATAGAAGGCCATCATTTATAGTGGTCTATCTACTGTTATGCTCTACAGAGACTGACAGACTTTAGTATAGCTCTGGACTAAGGTCAATAATCACTTAGATGTGTTGGGAGACTTCATGGTTACCAGGATCAATCTGATATCAAGGTCTTCTCTGCATCTGGGTAACTTGGTAGAGAAGCTCAGCAACCAATTGGAGTGTAACAGAGAGAAGGCACCACTGCTGGCAGGGGTGATGGTGACTGACCCTATTCTGTTGCAGTGGGAGCAGGGAAACCCCACAGAATAGGTAGTTTATATTGAAGGAAAGAAGAGAAAGGAGAAAGCCGCCATTTTAAAAGCACTTGGAAATGGCTAAAGCTAAAATCTTGAACTGTATTTTTTAAATAATTTTCAGATTAAAGCAATTCAATTGCTGACACTGAACTCATTTGGATACAAGCATATTTTTCACTTCAGTTGCAGACCACATTGAAAAAATTAAGTAAAATATTTCAGTGTTTTCTATAAAAAGGTGTCCTGTTTCTTCACTATGTGGGAATCTTTACCTCACTGTTATTAGAAATCTTCAATATCTGCCTGAAAAGGTTTTAAAACAACAGAACGAAGTACTTGCAGTGGAAGTGAAACATATTATTCAGAACAGTTCACTTGTTCCTCTCTATTTCCAAAGTGATCAACAAAAACACACACCATTATTCATCCAGCCCTAACACAATAATTGCTTAGCAGAGCTGTGCTCAAGGCTTTGGAGTCTCCAACTGTTGCAGAGCATAGAAAGAGAGAAAGTGGGTAAGATAAGGTAGTAGGGGAACTCTAACCCAATAATCCAGACATTTTGCAGGCAGTAAATTCTGAAGTATTATCATAGTAATTGACATCACAAATGCTCCAAACTGAATATATTGATTGCCAGGGTCAGCATTTTAGGCAGCAACAGCAGACATCCTCATCCATTAGCCCTGAAATATTGATTTCAATCAGGAAAATAGAAACCAGAAAAAGAAAAATACTCAAGCAATAAAATGATCTTTCTCTATTTTTGTCTCCCAGACATAGGAACAGGCATGCTATTCAGAATATATCAGTATTTATAGGATTGCTGAAGACCCATATGGATTTCCTGTTCCTCAGCCTATTAAACATGCATTTGTATTCAAAATGACCAAAAAAAATCACTTCAAATGTGAAACAAGATAACAGACAAGAGCATAGCTTTGGTTCTACCTTGCAGGATGGATCTCAAAATTGCAAGTTTTCTTCTTAAAATAATTAGAGAAGGTACAAAGTGTTTTTCAAATGAAACCTGCTTTGTGCCAAATGCTTAATTACATAACAAACACTAACGACTAAGAAAGTCTCCTAAGGCTAGAAACTCCTGTTAAAATTACTTTCTCAATGATTATTGCTCCACCCTTTTAAGTGGTATTACTTAAAATGAAAAACAGTGCTGTTAAACACAAATAACTAGATTTTATAAACCTGGACAAAAGTGAAAAACTTTCCCAAACACTTAAACAATTCACAGTGTATATATATATATATATTTAAGACAAAAATAAAAGTCAATGCCTTTCTGGCTAGATGTGTGACTAAATGTTACTCAATGCTACTCATGCCATTGGGTGAAACCATGTTGCAGAAAGATGCTTTATGATGATGACTTTAATTATTTTCTAGATCCATATGTAGAAGGGAAAAGCATGCAAAATTCTCAGAATAACTGGCTTCCATGAGCATGATTTTTTTAAAAAATAACTTTCCATGTTCCCTGCTAGAAATACTCCATTTTTGCTTCTTTTCTGTCACATGACAAATTTTCAGGAGGAATCTAGTGAGGCTAGAATGAAACTGAGAAAACTGACTGCTATATGCATATGAGTTTAGTGGCCAAAGGCAGGTGGACAAAGTGCACCCCATGAGCACTTAAGAAGCTGGCACCTGCACAAATAGAGCCCTGCAGCAAGAGCTGCAGCAGTCATTGCTGTAGCAAGCAGTGCACAACTGAAAAGTGATGGTTTTATCCCAGGAAACTTGAAGCACATAGCAAAATACAGCATGGCTGGAAGCAAAATTGCTGCCTTTCAGTTCAAGGGCACAATAAGAAAAGGTAGCACAGTAAGTGGCTAAATAAAGTAACACTGAGATTGACTTGACTGTTTTTGGTCCCAGCATTTATGTCTGTGAACTATCTGCTGGAACCAGAACAATATACACATTGCATGTTTTCTTTTTACTCTGTTCCAGTCACAAAATTAGTCCTACTTCAACATGCTTGTGTACTGTTGCATTACATCTTGGAAACTTTAGTTCTAATGTTGTCTCTTTCTTCCTGTAAATTTCCACTGAGTCTTAGTAGACTACACATGCACAACGCAGATATAGCTCTTTCCTAGAGAAGAACACAACAACTCAGTATGATCACAACTTGGACAGCAGCAGAGGGAGGAAATTTCTGCCAAGAACACCAGGAAAAAGCACCATGGGAACCATTAGGTTTACACAGAGGAAAAGCACGTCGTTAATGCGAATGACCAGTGCAATAAAACACTGAAACATATTCCTTTATCAGTCTGTTCCCTTGGGAAAGTGAAGGAGTGAAGGAGTGAAGTCACTCACTTAGACTTGTATAAGCTGTTCTAAGCCTCCCCGTCTATCTGAATCTGTCTTAAGAAATTACTTGTTTGGAAAGAGGGAAAGAAGGAGGGAGGAAAAGGAAAGAAGAGGGGGAAAGTAGAGGAGACAACTAAATCCTGGTTTTTTCAGAGGATATCAAACTTCAACATAATGGTGTAAATAGAATAAATTGCAAAAGCTGAGGATAGGCACAAGCAGCTCAGTGTCTGCTCTACCTGTGCTTCAAAGGAGCCAGGTGCAAGGAAGATGTGGTCTGCATAGTCCCAATGCCCACACATACAGGTAGCTGAGAGCAGGGGTGGAAAAATCACACTCCTTGATGATGCTTCCAAGGCCCAGTGGCAGCTGGTAGCAAGCTGCAATGACTGCTGCAGATGTGGAGAGAGCAGAAAAGCTTTAGCCTGAGCCATGAACATAATTGATTTCATCCTTTCTGAGGGCCAGGGCTCACCTACTGACCGTGGAGACCAGTGCCTGCATTATCAGAACAGGACCTAAAGGTGTGGAGGCCCAGGGGCCTGTCACCGAAGAACTCATGCCTGAACCCTGGAGGGGCTGAAGCAAGAGGACAGAAATGTCCCTCCAGCATAGGGCGAGGAAAGGCCTCCCTCCCACGGACCTGTGCAACTCTATGTTAATATCTTGTAGGCTTTGTTATTCCATTGGTTCATTAAGTTAATGCCACACCAGTTCAGCCCCTCTTTGCCATATATGTACCTTCCCCAGAATGTCCTTCCCTCCTTTAATCCCCATTGGCCCAGTTCTACTGCATTGCTCCACCCCTCTTACCCCATTGGTTCTCCCAACCCTTAGCCACTCCCCTGCACCACTTTGCCCTGTTCCTATTGGCCCTTGACCCTCAGATCCGCCCCTTTTGCCCTGTATTTAACTCTTAGCCCAATCCTGTTCTCATCCCTGGACCCCTTCCAGAGTGCACCCTGTTCCTGTTCTACAATAAAGCAGTTTTTGGAGACCATATGAGGGCACGTCCCTTTGCCTGTATCATCAGCTATCTACTGCAGTATGCTCCAGGCCCCAAAAGCACAGGGAGCTCTCCAGGCCTTGTTGCAGCACACCTCAACATAAAGGGGTGGGAAATTACTGAAATCTTTAATTTCAACAGTCTTTAGAAAAGGCTTTTGCATAGAAAATATGTTTTTCTCTGGTCTTCAGCATTCATAGCCTGTCCACTGGCTCTCAGCAGTGAGGCAACTACCTACTACTCTGGTTAAATTGACCATGGAGTAGTGGTAATTTTTCAAAAGTGATTTTTAAGAAAGAACTTTAAAAAAAAAGAGTGATGGATCAGTAATGAAAGCAGGGTGGCTACCTTACAACATTCATCCCTAATGTGAGCAAACTAAAAGAAGCAATAGAAAACTGGCTAACCACTATAGCTAGCCTGTATATTACATTCAAAACAGAAGCCCCTCAATATGTGATACTACAGCTATTTGTATTATTATGTAATCTCTATTATGCATTGATTTCCAACAGAACTGGCAGGACTCAGTACAAAGAAATCAAGCCTGCTTCTTGCACATAGGGTCAGCAGTTTCTGTCTTCTCTCCAATTCTCTTAAATTAGATAAAGCTATCCAAAGTTATTGTTGTTTCCAATTTTATCCCCTCTGTCATGGGCTAAACAGTCCTGTGAAAATCATCCATTGTGCTCTCACTCCATTTTTACAGGAGGCACTCAGGTGACTTTACTTATACTGTCCAAATGTATGTCTTCATAGAGGAGAGCAAAATTTCATCCACTGTATAGAAATTCCAGTTAACAGTGGACAGAAACTAGCTGCCCTCTTTTATTAATATATCTGTCAAACATCGAGTTTAGCAGTTCAGTATGGGTGGAAAAAATCTTACAAGGTAATTTAAAAGCTCTTCTTTGTCTTCAGAAAAAAACTGTAAGAGATTTTAACCACTTCTTATTTCTCAGAGAGTCAGTTTAGACAAATATAGACATTAGCAGTATTTGCAAGTGAGACAAGTAACCAAGAATTAAACAGTCAATGCCATTAAATTTAAGGAATTTTCTTCAAGATGAGAGAACATTCACTTCTCTGGAGGAATTGGCTTAAACAGAAAGCTCAACTTTAACAATATTGTTAATATTTTCTACCTCTGACTGAAAGGTAACTAGAATTAGTGAAGCCCATAGCCTAATTTCATTGGCTACGTATTACCTAAATTTTCAAGGACAGAAATATAAAACTTGATTCTTTTTGTGCACATCCCAGCAGGCTGAAAACCCCAGAAATATTGTCTCTACTATCCACTATATTCCTGGCTTTTTGAAGACCAGGGCTGGTTGAAGAAGGCTCTTTTGCCCTCTTACTCTCACATCCTGCTCTAAACCAAATGCTATCCAACAACATAAAACTCTTTTGTGCATAAAAAATAGGGAAAAATAGTTGAAGTAGAGTGAATGACAAATATTGGAACTGAATAAAATCAAAGTCTAACAAGCAATCTATGTAGCTACAGGTTGATCTGCTCCTGGGGTGGACTTGGAAGAACAAACAACCTTTGAGAAAGACTCCTGTGGAGATTCAATGGCACTTGAAGAATATACAAGTCCTGGAGGAAAGAGCTGAGCAAAAAGTACTCCTAGTAACCACAGATTTAGCTCTTCAGATGTACAAATAGGAACAAAATATTCTAGGCTGGGCTCCTGCCAGCTAAAAGAAAGATTTTTCTCTCATGTTTTGCCCAGAGCTACATTTTTATGTCAGCAGTCATGTATAATGCTCTATAGATAAAGCTAATAGACAATCTGTAATCCTCTATAGATATTAGGATATGTCTGTCTTTTTGACAGTCATTATGAACATTGGCTTTTTGCTTCTGGTTTAAGAAAATGCTAAGCACATATTGAAAAAAATAACTTGGGAAACAAAATATTTTTTCAGACATGCAACCACAAACATACCATGACTCAAATCCAAACACGTTTACACAAGTTACTATATTGATATGGATATTTATTCCTAAATTCTTACTCCCTATACCAGACTGTTGAGGCTAAAGAGACTACATAGGGAAAGTTTAACCCAAATCCTTTAAAGGACCAGCTCAAGCTGTGGCAGCACCTAAACAAAAATTTAATCATAACCATGCTGTTATTCATGGGAAACAGACAGCCCTGTCCTGCCATTAAAAGTGGAAAACCACTGTAGATGCAGAATAAACAATTCTCTCCCCTTGTGCAAATGTATTATTTGTCAGCCAGATCCAGGAGCAGCTGAGTATTGTGATCTAGTACCACTTTCACAGCTGAAACAGACCAGGAATTGAAAAAGACCCCAAACAAATACAAAAGGTACTTGAAGTGTTGGACAACAATTCACGTCTAGCCATGGGATTTCTCTGCTGACCCCCTCAGAACAACATAAATAATTTATTTCCACAAGTATAATGTCACTGCACATCAAACACATACTATGGCTGCAGGAACTAGGCCAATTCCTTCCACGTTGCCCTTTTGCACCAATCCCATTAGCTCCCCAGCACATCAGGTCTCTAGTGCAGGAGATGAGTATTTGTGCATTACCACGAGCCTTTGTTCACCCTCCCCGACAGACTGGGATTTCATGGTCTCTGGGAATATTTATATTTGCTAATCCATTTTGGATTGCCTCTCTTTTGTTTTACATCTAAATGTGATACTCCTGTGGAAACAGGATTAGTAGAAAAATAACTTTTATGAAGGAATTAAACAATTCCAGGCTTTATTCCTTAGAAAATGAGAAATCCAGAGAAACAAGGACATTGGTTATCTTCTATTAAGGGTTTTATAGTGCAATAATAATCTATAAATGAATGCTTTATTGTGTCAAATTTTAAAAAGGCAGCAATTAAAATTTTGACAGGTGCTGCACTATAGAATGTTGAACAGAAATAGCACAAAATTGTGCTCTGTCCTCACATAAAATTGTGACAGTTCATGTGATATGCAAGGAATATATTTCAATATCAACAACACAGCTACAGTACCTGACCCAGAATCTAAGTGGAATTACTCTTTCTGAGTTATATGGCTTTTAGGTAAGACTTCAGCCCAACTGATTAACTGTCAAACAACTACACTGTTGATTTTGATGACTATACTATCTTAAATTGATATTGAAAAAAATCACAAACAAAACAAATCAACATCCCAAAAGAGCTAGCAATCAACAAGTATGTTAATCCCATACTGGCAAAATAAATCAGCTCCAGTGTAAGCAGCTGAGTTTGAAACATTTTCGTATGAGAAGATGGTAGCATTTTATCTATTAAATATAAATACAGATACACATCTGGTTACAGTATTTTATGTAGTCTTTGTAGTAACACTAGTATTGAGTACGGGCCATTCTGTTATTCTTCAAAATAAAATCCTTTCCTTTTTATTTCCATTTTCCTTCTTCAGGCAAACATAGGCTTCCTCTGATCTGAAGAGCACTGCTGGCAAGCTGTGCTTTCCCCAGCTTTGCTTCTAAACACCTGCAATCCAAGTTATGACAAACTGCACCTACAAATTCTCCATGATCTCCACAGTTCCAAGAATCTCATCACAAGAAGACAGAGAGAATATTTTAGGAAACTGGAGAGAAAAAAAACCCAAAATGTTCTGCAGAGAAATCAAGGCTCAGAGTCTGATGTGAAAAGGGTCTCAGCAATTGTGATAATGAATAGCACAACTCCCAGCACTCAGGTGCCTGGACCCAGGAGCAGCAGCTTCTGTTGTGAGTCAGATGTTTATTGTTTGGCACAACAGGACAAGCATGAGGAACGTGATTCAGCTGTGAAGGCTGTGTTAACAGTTTTTAATTAGATTTTCTTTTTCAAAACAATTTCTTTGCATGCTAGTGCAAGGAAAAGATAAAGCTGTCCATTTTTTTTTCTTATCAGATTGAAAGCATCTCTCCTGGAAAGGCATGGAACTCAGTATTTCTGAGCATCACAAATGAGCTATACTTTTACATTAATTAAATGCAAGATTATAGCACCAGTCTTGTTCTTTTTGTCTGGTATCACCCACTCAGTTGCAGGGTTAAGGAGGACCTCCCAAACCCAGGTCACTCACGATGTGTCTGCTGGCACCAAACCCCCCTCTCTACTCCATGGCTCCAGGTGTGAGCCATCACTGTGCTTGTGGCACCTCACTGTCTGTCAGAAGTAGAAGTCAGTAACTAACACCTGAAAGCCAGTGAATAAAGATTTGCAGGGCTCTTAATTGCTGTGCTGAATGAGATGGCTGGCACAGACCTGCACCACATGACAAAATGAAAGAAAATATCATTGTGAAGATCTGGAGACCAGACCATGCATGAAGTCATGATAGATGTGTAAGTCATCTCAAAATCTGATGCATTCTGAATTGCTTTGATTTAAGAGCTGCTTAAATAAATACTATTAACAGGAAATTATTTTTGATTGGTTTTAAGTTTCTTTGAGAGAAAAAACATGTATTTTCAAACAGATGGTAAGGAACTTCATTTTAAGCAACAGCTTAATTCAGTGCTTCAGATTTTGACCTCCTGACTCCTATGGGCTGCCACTCCACAGAACAAAGGCTGTGCCCTCAAGGCTCCCATGGTGCAGAGCAGTAAGGGGATTCCAAGCAAATCCCCTCCCTGATTCAACTTATGCATCAGTCCAGTCTGCAGAACAGAATGTCCCTGATACATGTAAAGCAGATTTGTTTCAGAGGAAACAGAACCTGAACTTCTACTCCAGATACCTATTTATATGTAGGGTACTTGTGCCCCTGATGGGGACACTGAGGTCTGGACAAAGTAAAGCACTTTACCACTTGATCCTGTAGCATTTATCAAACATGCACAGATCTAAGAAAGGTCTCAAACCATGAGAACCCTCCTGCAATGGCTCCTATGCTGCATAAAGTAGTAAGTACTGCATGTGTTTCCTATTTGCCGATGACTGACAGTTCTTACATCACCTCTGCTGCTCCTTCCCTCCCCAAGAATTAAAGTGGATGGTAGTCTTTATCTAATGTAATGCTCTCACCCCTTTGCTGATTCCCTTTGTTTCTCCTAATGTTCTTTTTCGTTTTCCCCTTTCTATTGCTTCCTTCTATAAGTTCCAGCATCCCTGAAAATATGAGCACAGCCCAACTCCAAGCTCTGCTGTAAATCTGCCCATGCCAGACCCAGAAGGCTGTTAAGCTGCAAGAGGATTAGCAATCCATGCCACAATAAATTAGGTCATAAAGCAATTCTCCTATACCTCTGTTATACCACCTCTCCTCTACCTCCCACAGTAGGCAGGGCCATTCCATTCCATTCCATTCCATTCCATTCCTAGTTTTGGCACAGAGATGCATGCACCTCATACCCTGACTCACTCCTGTGGCACCACAACCCTTATTAGCAGAGTTTGCTGTTCCTTGGCTGCAGTCTGCTCTTTAATTTGAGGGCAGCTCAGACAGCTAGAAATAAGGGATTCTGAGCCATTGCTTCTTCAAATCTCTCTTAGAGAGGCAGCAGATTTTTGAGGTAAAAGAAGTACAGATTCTGAAATCATTTGGATCAACATCAAATTAGGAATATGTCAGCAGCACAGATAAAAAGATAATTAGGTCTCCCAGAGAGCAGCTTTAAAAAAGTAATTAATTTTGTTCAGGGCAGTCAAGAAAATTCACAAGAATTTCTCCCTATGGCACTGGAGGTAAAAAAAGATGTCTGCCTTATGAAATTTTAATCTCCAGCACAGTTTGCAAAATTATATATTATACAAATACATTAATCAGGGGAGTTCTGTGTCTTCTTTGACTTCTTGACTATTCTTACATGCCAAAAATGTAATTTTTTTCAAAAATAGAAGTGTTGGCAGGATGCATAAGGTGCTCCTAATGAGATAACGAGCTCAAAAGTGGAGAAAAGATGGAGAATTGAAATGAAATAGCCAAGAGTGTTAACGTCAGTCATGCAGGCTCTTGTATACATCTCCCTACCCCTTTGGCAACAGATTTAAAAATTGGAATTTGAAGGCATCTAGCAACTCATCTAAACTAAACAAACAACAGCAGAGAACATGATCTCTCCTCCTCTTTTCTGAGATTAATCTGATTTACTGCATCCTGTCACAGATAAACAACAGCTAAGGTGCAGATAACTGTTCCTAATAAACCTGGGCTTTTTCTTATGGTTTTGGCTACAAAAATATGTTAAGCCAGACTTGAGACTTGTTTTATTTCCCATGAGAGCGAATGAGGACAAGGAGTTGTTCTCAGATTTTGTGGCAACAGTGGGATTGAGATTTGCAGATGGTGCCACGCTCCCTCTTCAACCCCCAGCACTAAAAACTCTTGCCAGTGCCCTCTCCCCTCCTGCAGACCTGGCTGGATGTCCTTAAGCTGCTGCCACCTCATCCCCTCCTGGGGCTGGGCACAGGCTGCAGAGTTGTTCAGACACACAGGCCATTCCTAATTAGCCACTACAGCCTAATGGGGAGGCAATGAAAGCCTTCACTAACTCCTTCTGCATGATGCTACTGGTGAGAGGAGAGAGGTTAAGGGTCTGCCCTGGGAGGGCATGCAAAGTGCCCAGACCTTGAAGGTGACCTGTTAGATTACTGTTTGTTTGTTTAGTATCAAACTAAAGGGAATAATAAAACAAAAATTAAAAATAACCGAGTAAGGAATAACAAGCCAGTACATGCCCTGACATCATGGGCTAATGTGAAGAACAGTTCTTGAAAATGCTGCTCCCTTCACACTGATCCCTGTAGCTGGCCCTTTTCCCACTAGATCTACCCCCAGGTGTTGTGACACCTGGTCTCCTTTCAGCTGGGCTGAGCCCAGGCTGCTGCAACTGCCCTGCCCTGGCCCTCTACCTCTCAGTGTGGCACAGAGCTGCCCCCGGCACACCTGGAGGGCTCCTGTGTGATGTTCTGGTTTGCCCCAGCAGATGCAGACAATTTAATAATTTCCACAAGAACTTTTTGTTTTATTTCCATGACCTCCTCCACTTGATGGAAGACAGGGATGATTGCTGCTAATGTTAACTTGTCACTGGGGCCTGATGTTACAAATCTTTCCTTACACATAATGTTACGCTTCAGCAGCAGTCCTTAGATGAATAATGAAAATTTAACCAAGTAAAGGAATTACAAGATCAGGCCCATAGTGAGATTTATAAACACAGTAAATGCTTTAGATTTTCTCTATTGAGTCTCCTGGTTTTTGGGTTTGTTTTTTTTTGTTTGTTTTTTGGTTTTTGTTTTGTTGTTTTTTTTTTGCCATGGAAATACTGAGATTGCATGAGCCAGGGCAAACACAGGTCACAAAGATTAATACACAGATTTATCATGTCTACAGTACACAACTGTACATGCTGTATGATCCAAAAAATAGTGAAACCTCAGACGAAAGTACACACAATAAGGGAATTTTGATAGTTTCAACAGCTCTGCTTCATTTTATAACATTCCGTTACCCCACAAATAACATAGCTGTCATAACAAATAGTAACAGTGATAGATAGTAAGGAAAGTTGGCTGGTGTGCAAGACTGCGGATACAGCTCCAGTGTTCAGATCCGAATTGACTTTAAACTTAATATTTCTTGGATTGCTCAGCCCTGGCAAGGGCTGCTACAGTATTTCTCAATTTACAAACCTAGTGTGTATCAAATAGCATATAGTAAAATGTAGCATTGCCTTGACCTGAGCACAGTTGCCTAAGGCCATGTATGGTTTTTACAGATGAACTTTGGGTAGTTAGGTTTCTATCTGGAAGACTCGTGCAGACCTCAAGAGCTTCTCAAATACCTTTAAAAAGCAAAAAGGGAGGAATAACGTGGCCTGCCATTTGCTGGTTGGATGCTGTCCATCACATCTGCAATGAGTGATCTCAGGCTCAATGCAGCTGCTGTCAGCTTGGCAGCACTGCCACTCAGCTCAGTGTGTTTAGAGCAGTACCCCATTTTCAGCTGGTTAAGATCAGAAGATGATCAGTTAAATGAGGCTGGGAGAGACCCAGTCTACCCTCCTGCCAAAGAGCCAGTGCTGACATCAGACCACGCAGCTCAGGGCTTGGACCAGTAAGGCCTTGAAACCCACCAGGGATGGAGGTAACCTGAGTGGCCTCCTCATGGGGAAAGTTTCTCCCTATACTCATTCCAACTTGAGGCCATTGCTTCTTGCCCTCCCATCCTATATCATTGTGAGAGGTCCCACTCCATCTCTTCCATGACCCTTTGGTGGTGCTGGGGACTGTTAAGTACCCCAAAGCCATCTCTTTTCCGAGCTGACCCAGACCAGCTTCCCCAGTCTCTCCTCATGGGGAAAGTGCTCCTGCCCTACCACCCTGGGAGCCCTCCCTTGAGTTCCCTCCAGTTTGTCCATGCCTTTCCTGTGCCGGGTCCCAAAACTGGACTCAGTATTTGGATGTGGCATGAGAAGTGCCACACAGAGGGGGACAATCCCTTCCCTTGACCTTTGAGCCCTATCCCTGGTCACACAGTTCAGAAGCTGCTGGTTGCCTTTGCTGTCAGAGCATGCCTCAGTGGTGTTCAGCTGATTGCCATCTATGACCTCTGGGCTCCACTGCAGCACTGCAGAGCTGCTCCCCAGCCCCATCCTCTGACAGTGTCGTTGCAGGGGGTCATCATTTCCAGGTGCCAAGGAAGTACCTGCATCATGGAAAAATGCTTCAGAACCTTTTGGGTATATAATTTTAACTACTTCTGTGAACGGATAATGAAGATGTTTCTGCCAAGTTTAAAAAAATCCAGCAACATTTTCTTCAAGCAACAGTCATTCCCCAGTCTCTGGGATTCAGGGAATGCATTTTGCCATCTTCTGAAGAAAAAAGCCCTAATTGTAACAAAGCTGTCTGTGAAGAATTGCAGGCTGCAGAAGGTTGAAGGGTAGCATGATTGAAATGCCAGAATACTTTTGGCAGAACAAGCTGTATCAAGAAACAAAAATGTATCATTGGAACTTGAGCTCCTGCACAGCTCTGCAGAAATGCCTCACTGGTCTGTAGCACTGTAGCAAGACAATCCCTCCTCATCATTCTCACCACAGTGCTGCAACGTACTGTAACCTGGGCAAAACCTAATCCAATCCATCTCTTTAAGAAATATGGATGTGAAATTAGGGTTTGGAAGGGTATGGTTCAAGTTTCCTCATTTTTACACTAACTAGATTTGTCTTGAGTAGCAATTATCTGTTCCTTCTGGTTTCTGTAATTTCATATGACTGAGGGCTCCTGATTCCCTGCAGCACCTACTTCAACGATAATTCAGTGACAAGACACCACATTTTATTTATTCTTGAACACAACCATGGGGTTGCGTGAAGAGATTTGAGTGTGATTAGAGAGAGGAAAATATCACTTCAAAACCTGAGAGGAAATTGGCTGGGCATAGGCCAAAGCTGGTCCAGCCAGCTGGAACTGAGAGACATCAGTCCAATATCAGCAGAAATAGTGCAGATCACAGAAATTAGACCTCTGGTGTCAGGAGCTCACACGTGCTTCAGGGATTGCAGTGAACAGCTCAACTCAAGAGAGACAGATGCATCTGGCTGAGACTGTTGGCTTTGCTCAGGGTAACAGAACATACCACTGTGTATTTAGGCTCTGTGAACATTTATATACAATGCTGGGAAACATGCATAGCTTCTCCTAGGGGTCTCCTTCTAGTATTACTTCATGACTTCCGCTGTGTACACACCCTGCTTACACTGAAACATTTGAGTAGCCAATCCAAGCTCTCAAAAGTTAGGAAATGCCAACATTCAAGCAGTTCTCATTCACCTCTCTCATGCTTGGGGTCATGTTGCTTTACTGCCTACACATCAACCAAAGCACTAATTAGTTCAAGATATGCAAATTGTTTTAAAAAGCTAAAAAGCCTAGTTTGCAATTTAAAATGGGATCCAGATGCCCTCATCACTTCAAGGGAGAAAAAAAAGGCATTAAGGGGTAACTGGATTTTTGTGTTACATGGCACACATCCAAGTTGAACTTGCACATAAAAATAAACCTCATGAGTTCATTATTCTGAACTTACAGCCAAATGTCCTGTTTGTCTTCTGTTGATTTTAAATGTTTTGTGACTAAGTATGCATGAAACATACTTTTCAAAAAAACCCAGTAACAGTAACTAGCGAAATCTTAATAATACAATTATTTGTTTCTTTGCATGCTTCTAGACATTGCACAACCTCTGGATATTCTGATAGAATTAATGTGAAAATAGCCTAAATATTCACTTATTTCTCTGTTCCCATAGAAACTCTGACAGCAATGATTCATGCCTAAGAATTATTAAGTCCCTGACCATGCAATTTGTACTGTTCTTCTCCACAAGGCTCCAATAGCTCACACGTTGTACTGCAGAGAAAGCTCACCTGAAGGACAGATTATCTATTTTTGTTCGTCAGCTTCACTTTCTTGGAAATGCACAGCCTTGTTTTTTCACCATGGGTGATTTGCAAAAAAAACCTAGGGAAAAAAATACCCTAAGCAGAAAAAACCACTTATCACAACTAGCATGTTCTGCCATGGAGAGGAGAGGAAAGAGCTGGATTTCCTCTGCCAATCTGAAGCATGTGAGATGAATGTAACCCTGCTGTAAATGAAGGGGGACCCTGCAGCTTAGCACAGCAACTGTTTCATACATCACGAGAAGGGAAAACACACCAGCTGGGACAGAGTGAGGGGGTAGAGCCCTGACAGCCTCTCTCCTGACTCAGGCTGGTCCTTGTTTGGCTTTTTGTACCCTGCACAGCTAGAGTGTCTTCCCCAGAACAGCTGGGAAAATGAAAACAGCAACTGACAGAAAAATGTCAAGCAAAAAAAAATGGACCCCTCAGCGCCAATCTGGACACATGCCCTGTCTATGTGATTAACCCTTCATACTCAGTATTTCCCTGGAATTTGGGCTTTCAAACCTTTTCAGTCCTTAGTCTTTGTGCCAAGACCATCCACTGAGGTGATAGAGACACTGACTTTGATAGTACTTTGGTGTTAAAGCACTTGCTTGGAGAACCTACCTAAGAAAATCAGCTCTGTCCCATGACACATCACTTACCTCCTCAGCAACACAGTGCTTGCTGAAAGAAACACAATGAATGGCATCCCTGGCAGGAAGAGGTGAGGTGGGTGCAGCTCATGAGGGTTTTTCACCCTCAGAATTACAATGCAGGAGCAGAAAAAAAATAGCTGTGCGATTGCAGTCATTTTCCACTATAAGGATGTGGTAGCATGGCTGGCTCAGTAGTGCACAACACACAGTTGAACTGGACAACTATTTTTGCTCCCAAGATTTATAAAGTTTATGCAAAAAAATACCCCACAGCTGCTACCTCCCAAGTGATTACCAACTGTTGTGCAGAGCTGAAGACAGCTCCGCCACTGACATTCATAAAGAAATACCCAGAAGGTTACAATGGTTTCTAGGCTGCATGGACAAGTCAAGAATCATAAAAACAGTTACACTTGAGAGTAATCTGGAAATTGGGTGCCGGAAAGGAGAGTCACGTGGGGTAATTATTTTCCAGGGTAGAAAATATATTCTGTCCTTCCAGCATAGAGCAATGGAGAAGTCCTGCTGCAACTCAACAACAAAATGACTGTACCCATGGAAACTTCAAGGGTTCAATTTTTAAAGGAATGCAAAATAAAATTCAATCATGTAAAGGAGAAAAATAAAACAAAACAAACCTTTAAAACCCCGTATCATTTGGTAATGATGCTCATTTAAGTAATGCTATGCTTAAGCATATTTTATCAACATTAAAGTATATTTTTGGCTAGAGAGTTGTGGGTAATAAATTATTAGTAAAACATATTTCCCTTTATAAATGCATTAGAAAATTATTCTATCATATAACAGAAAATAAAATAATATATGCAGTGCATATATATATATTATATATGAAGTGCATATATATATGCACTTCAATATCTGTAAATGCAGTTTGGTTGGCTGCTCTCAGTTAACACAGTTGCCCTCAAGTTCTGGTGGGATTGTGCATGAGTAACCATCAGCAGAGCAAGGGATGGAGGGCAAGAGACAAGGAGCACCACTGGAGTTCATTAATGAACATGAAATTGAGCAAGAGATTAGACAAAGCACAACAAGCAAGTTCCTAACAAGCACATGAGCTGTGTGCACAGTCGGTCAGACTAGTAAACAACACCTGGTAAGAAGTATCCTCAAGATCAAGAGCAGAACTGAACAGTGAGCTCCATTATGCTTAAAAATTATATATGGAACTGGTCTGGAGTAGATTTTGCTCTTGCTATTATTAGGCCTTCCTTATGTACCATTTGGGTGTACAGGATAATTTACAATGGGCACAATTTTTCAAACACAACATAATTCCCATCACACAGTGCAGAGAGCCCAGGAGCTGTGGCAGTTTCAGTACAGCAGAAATAACTCAAGAAGGCACCACATGGGCTCAGTGATGCACAATCACACCGTGCTGCTCATTGCAGCAGATTGCATGGGTCAGGCAGAAGGAAAGCACTTTCACTCAGTGACCAATTGCAGAAAGGGAAGGCCCCATGGCTGTGATCCTGATGAATAAGTAATGTCCAAGTTGGAAGTGTAATTTAAAGCATTAACACTGTAATTTCAGTATCAAGAGTATAATTTAAACTCCTTGTGGACTGTGAGCATTGCTTTTGGAAACAGAGAAAGACTAAGTGGAGGGTAAGTTACCAGCCAGGAATATCGAACACAGAAACAAATGTCTGCCTAACTACAGGGTGTGTTGATGTGGCAGCTTCTAGTGTGCCTCAGAAATCCAAACTGAGGGTGTCTGAGACATGAGATAACAGTTACTGTAGGCTGAAAATACAGAGGTTTTTGTGCAGAGTTTAGGCTGCTTGGCTGTATCTAGTGGATTATATCTATTACAGCCTCAAGGTATGTTCCTAGTGCTTGAAACTTAATCATGTGTATTAATTTACTAGAACAGTTACTGGCAAGCCTTGAGAACACCCTACTATCACAATCTGCAGGTGTGGTTTGGGACTTAACAGAGCCTTGAGACCATTCCCAGCTGCTGTTTTTCTGCAGCCACTCTGTGCTGGGGGGAGAGAAAAGGTGATACTGTTGGTGGAGGTGGCTAATCCCTGCCAGCTGCTAAGAACAGTCCTGGCCGTGTTCAGCCCACACCACTGGGGATGTAGCCCTTGCATCTTGTGAAAGATGAGCCAGCTGGGAAGAACTGGAGTCAGATCAAGTTTCATTTCAGGGTTTATTTTGCCACCACTGATTTTTCAGGGAGCCAAATCTCTAAGGAAGAATAGGTTCCATTTCTTCAGTTTGGACTGATGAATCTACCATAGGCAGTCGATACATTGATCATTTGCGGTTTAATTAAGATGGTTGACTTAATGATGCCACAGAAATGGTTAGGACTTCATGACTTAGTCAGACACAGGGAAGTACACAGAAGATGGTGTGGCCACATCTTTTTGCACCCAGCCTAGATCTGCCTAATACAGGACAAAATACAGCACATTAATGTAATTATTGAGAGAAGTGCATCAAGAAACTGTTCACAGGATGCCCATCTCTTGTAAGAATAACACTTTGTGGGGTTACAGGATTTTGTTTTAAAAGTTTTATTATAGTTTAGTATAGTTTTAGTTACCCCGTATGGGCCCCTTGTCTTGGAGTTTTCTCTTATCATAAGTTAATAAGGGTTTCTATGCCTCTCTGGTCTTTGCCCAGAGACTGTTTCCTATTGGTCCTTTCCCCATGATGGTCCCTGCCCATCCTCTTCAATGTATCCTTCTTCCCTCTGTCCATCATTGATTCCTTATCTCCAAGGTCCAGAACCTTCGAGGAGATTTGGCCAGCAGTTGGCAGATTCCCCCGAGACCCCTCCCCAAATTACCTTTGATTTGTTAGTAGTTAGGTAATTCAGTTGGCATTTGTTGCTTTGCTTTGTTTTTTTGGTTTATAGTTTGTACCCACCCCTTGAACTTGTCCTGGACAAAACCCCCTGCAGCCCAGGTCCGGGGTTTCTCCTGAGGCACTGGGCCTGAGGTAAGGGGTTCCCCTGTGACCCCCGAATAAACCTCTGTTCCCCAAACCTCTGAGAGTCCCCTCTTTCATTTATACCACGGCCGTGACAGTGAAAGTCGAGGTGCTGCAGAGCCAAGGACTCACAAATCGCATCTGTTGAGGCGTATCAGAGCTACCAGGTGGTCCAGCCGAACAGCGGGTTGACCGAAGAGATACGCACCACAACAATACTTGGTATGGCCAGTCCCCGTGTTCAGCATGTCCCATGGGGTTGACACATGGTGTCCCTTCATGTGCTTCTAGTTCCAGTGACTCAGCAGTATTTGATTGTGAGAGCCTGAGAAATCCAAAGCTCAGCCCACACAAGACACAGATGCTGCTGACAGGTTTGGAAAAGAGCTCAGACCTGGTAGGGTTTGCACTGACCAGCCAGCCAAGACTGTGCATCTGCTCTCCATTCATGGTTTACAGACTTTTATTGCTTTTAATAGCAACAGATGCTTTTAGTGGCATTTTTAGTCATACCAGTGCTTTCTCACTTCTGCTTGGTCAAAAACCTACAGGCTTTCCTTTAAGATGTGGAACTTGCTAATGATGCCCAGGCTGCAGCCACCTCAAAAGAAGGTCACTGCAGTATTTTTGGCAGAGGAGGAAATGCACATTGTGTCAAAACTATCTGAAGATGGAAACTTACAACTGGTTGGTGATAGATGTCTTATTAGAAGCATGAAACTAGTGATCTGCAAGAGAGACCAATTACCTTTTCATATAAATTATTGCCTCCCTCTCCATCCATGCTGCAGAAAACTGAGCTATAGATCTCAGACTACAGGAAGGAAAGGAGACTGACTCGCAGGCTATGATGATGGAATTCAACCTGGTGCTTTATCTAAAATCAGCTAGTTTAGTACATACAAATCTGCAGACCTTCAAAATATATGATTTTTAAAATTTGGATAGAGGTCAGGAAAAAAAAGAATGGGAAAGTATCTAAGGAGAATGGGTTATTCTATCTGATTATCACTAGAGTTTCTTAGGGTTCATCTTTGTAAGCTGTTGTCTTCTGTTTTAGAACCAAGTATAAGTCTTTAAGGGATGGGAGGAAACTTTAAATGATAGTGGAGATCAGAATAGGTACTGGTTTGTTGTTATTGGGGTTTTTTTGGTGGTTGTTGTTGTTGTTGTGTTTTAATTTTGTTTAAATACAGTGGACAACAATAAGAACAGCTGGGACTACACTAGAGGCCATACCAGGCTGAAATCAGGCAAGGGTAGCTGTTTCTCAATGTTTCCTTCATTTTTGTTAAGAAACCTTATCAAATCTCCTTGAAGGAAAGATATCAGTGACTTCAGAGCACCAGATGGTTTGAGCTAGACAGACAGATGACAGAATCTCAGACTATGCTGAGTTGGAAGGGAATCACAAGGTTCACCAAGTCCATCTCCTGACCCTGCATAGGACCATTTCCAAGAGTCACAACATGTGCCTGAAAGTACCCACACACAAATGGCAAAGCTACAGTACACTCACAGTGTCTCACACTCCAGAAAACCAACCCTCAAGCAAGAGGCTTTGAGGTTGCTGGAAGCTGTTGGGATTGCCTGACACCCACTTCAGTGGCTTGGGCATCGCTCAGATGCAAGGGCTCAGTGCTTAGCTTGGTGGATAAAGAGTGGAAGGGGACAATCCAGATATCTGTGCAAGGGGCCTAGGCATAGCTTTAGGACAAACCATAAAATAATGAAGAAGGAGCTATTTTAAAAGTAAAGTCTGCAATGGCTCATTTTAATTTGTCCGTCTTATTCTTTCCTTCATCTTTTCTGATCAGTAGTGATTAGATACATAAAGGTTTTTGGGCTAGAACTGCTAACTAGCTTGCCAAACAGATTTGCATGAAGGCTTTTTAGGCACATTGTAAATATATAATTACTAAAAATAAACCACAGAAATTACTTCTGGGATCACTTTCCTCTTGCCATCCCTTTCCCTTCACACAGCAAGACATGCCATGTTTGCTGTCCTCATAGCTAGCAGCTGCAAGCAGCAGGGGACCTTCATGGAAGTCCGCTGTACGAGGCACACAGGACATTGCTGAGGCTGGGGTGAGCAGTAACAAGCAGCTCCCTGGGGCAGCCACAGGGGTTATTGGATTTTCCAGAGCATGGCAGAGGAGCATTACCACAACTGGGTCACTGTGCCACTGGTGACCACAAGAAGTAAAACACGGCAATTTAGTAAATTATCTGTAATCCAGGATAAACAAAAACACATTTTCACTTAGCATACTCCCTGAAGTCTCTAATTGCTCCTTTCCAACTTTTTACTAGAATAAACACTTTTGTTATTAATGTAAAGGAAGCAATCTGTCTTTGAGTGCGCTTTTTTGTTTTCTTCCAAAGGCTGTCCACAGGGAGGAATTAGCATGATCCTGAGCTAAATGATGCCTTCATTTGCAACAGTGCAGCCCCACTAATTTCAGAAGCCTTCAATTTCCCGGTCTCCCCCATGTGGGAAGGCTGGAATAAATTATTAAAAGTGACAGCCCTCCTCTTTCCTTTCCACTGATGTGGGGGAAATGGGTCTTGAAGTGAACAGACCACGTGGGCTTTTCTGCAGCTGTAATACTGCGAAAAGAAGGAAAGGAGGCGGTTAGAAACACACTGAAGGATGGGGAGCATGTAAATTAGAATCTGGGAATTAAGAAGCATTCACTGGATGTCACAAACTTTGTCTCCAATGGGGTTTTTTCCCCTCCAATGCACAGAGACAGTAACAATGGTGAGTAATTCAGTTAAGGTGTTGCAGATGACTGAGAGCAGGTGTCTTTGATCAGAAAAGCAAAGCAGGACAGCATTACTATATATCCTTTCAGGTAATCCGTGGAGCAGTTCACACAGCCCAGATTGCCTATACAATACAATGGGGGAGGGATCATATGCTCAGAAGGAAAGCTAGCCACCTTAAGATCAATATGCTAATTAAAACATTAAGGTATCTTGTGTCCTTCATGTAATAGTTCCCAATTTACAGCTATTACTGCACAATCTGTTGAATTCTATGTAAAATATTATAAGGCCAGTTTCTGATTATTTACTAATATGTTGTAATAAAAGAAATCCCGCTGATATGCTCACATTGGGCTTTAGGTTATTAACAATCAGGAAAGATTCTTTCTCATCCAATTGAAATGAGAGCCAAATCCAACTTTAGAGATTCACGTTTGTGTTTCTGTTTGCTCCGAGCTTTACTAAAATAATTTTCTTAGATGTACTGTAAATGCTTTTATAGGTTTTGCTAAGGACTCATCACCATCCGTCCAAACTACCCATCTGCATCTCTGCTGGAATCAAAAAAGAACACTAAGGCAACTGAAAAACAAAAGCAGTACTGGGAGAATAATGAAGTTCTGATCATTTGCGGTCTGCTTCGATTTTCCTTTTGTTTGCATTTGTCGGAAGACTGGGATATGCCTCTGCCAAAGGGGAGATGTGCTGTGGGTGGAACAAATGTGAGCAGGCAGGGATTGGATAAGGTATACATAGCATCTGCTCTCAACGTGAAGCCAACCCCCTGTCCCCTTGGCAAGACTGCTTTCTTAGGTCCATGCTCCTCATGGTGATACCTGCAGCCTCTCTGAGGTTAGGCCACCGCGACGCCTTCCTCCACGTGATCCTAAGTGAATAATTATATGTAAAGAGGTTAAAAATGCAGCATAGTTTATAATTAGTTTCTTCTCAAGATTAACTAAGTGAGGTGTGTATTTTCAGCTACATGATGCCTCTGTGAACAGGCATGTTGTGAACCAGCCTAAGCAAGAGAAGAGAGAGATGGAGAAAGGGCTAAAGAAAGCTTGGGAATTGAGACTTTGGAATGGAATGGAGATGCAGAGAGAGAAAATTATGCGGAAAAACTGAGAGATGGATGCTGCTCAGCGACAGCACTGATCCTCATGCAATGCAGTTACTGCTCGCTGAAGGAATCTGTCATTAAGCAGGCAAATATTTTAAAAATCACAAAATTTTGTACCTTTTTTTTATGTACCGTTTTTGGGATGTTTTTAAACAACCATGTCAAGGCCTGCAGGCTATTGTTGTCCACAGTAACTCTCCATCTGTCTCAGATGCACACAGGGAAAAACCACATTCATCATTATTGATTACTTTAGGTCGTGAAGGCCTTTGTAATGGAAAGGCCGATGTCAGTGTAAGACAATAGATAGAGTGAGACCTTTCCCAGGCTTCTTTGTTTAGGCTCAGCGGGTGCCTCAGGCACTTTGTGTACATGTCTGAACCAAACATCAGTCAGAAACCTGTCATGTCCACGGGATACAAAAAGCTGGTATCTCAGTGCGTGAGAGATTTTCATAGCCAGGGTCAAGTCTTCTTTGAAAACTGTGTCATGAGGGGAGAAACGTTTTGGATTTTTAATAGGAGAAAAGTCAGTGCTGTTCATTTCTATGATCTCAGATTTTCTTAAAACTAGAGATAGGATCCAGAGCTGTGCTGCAGCTGGGACTTTCACATCATGAATACTCACACTGGAAATCACCCATACTCACTGCTACATTGCAAAATTTGCCCATAAAATCAGCAGACAAAACTATTCCTGTTAAGAAAACCCCCAGTACTACAGAATATAGGAACAAACTGGGATACAAAAAAATGATATGCAAAACTGAACTGCAGTAGTAGTACCAGTTCCTGTTGATTTTTTTGTGTCATCTACTATAAGAACCTAGAGAACAGCTGTGGGCAGATACCCTTCATTGTAAACTGATGCAGAATAAATGTCAAAAGGCTTTTTACCTTTTGCCATCCTGTTTCCAAAACAATTGTAAACAGTCATTCCATTTTGGGAAGGCAAAGGGAGGGAGAAATTGGAACAAATATTTAGAAACATACCAGAGACAACACAGATTTGGCAAAGAAATTTTTTGCGTAACTTTTTTTCTTTCCTTTTTTCTCTCACATTGTTCTTTATACAAATAAACAGAGCACATGTCCTCCATCGAACTTCACTATCAGAGAAAGATTTTACCATTTCCTTCTTTCTGTATCAGACTTTATCTAAAAATAAAACATTACATTTGATATATTGAAATTTCACCTTGAGCTACATATACAGAAACCAGGGAAAATGTAGAAACAAAGAGAAAGCTGAAGATGGTAACCTAAAGACATTCCTTAAGTCTACCAGCAGGACAGTCAACTAGAAAGCTGTCTGTGGAGTACAACAGGCTCAGTCACAAGGAAACAGCTGTAGGAAAAGTTTTATTGCTTTTTTTTTCCCCTGAGTTGCATCTTCTGAGATTAATTTCTGAATTTTATCACTTCACTGAAAAAGTCAAGTTTTTCAAGTCTGCACATCCACCCCAGCTGAATACTGGAAAAGTATAAGTAAACAGTGTTTCAGTAACAGCAGCTCCATGATTCTGAATTTCTCCAGCTGGATTCATCAGATGTTATAAAGACTTACCTCACAGACTGACCAGAAAAATTCCCATATTAAAATGCTTTGTTATATCATGGCTGGCTCACAGACATGTACCAGCCTCCCATTGAGATGAGGGATGCAGCCTCCTCTCAGAAGGTAAAAGAAGGGCTCTCTCTACAAAAATGGAAAAAATTTGGGGTAGTAGCCATTTAATAGTGTTCCTGCAGGAACTGTGGTTCTCCTCTGCAACACCATCTATGCTGTGTTTGGCCAAGTGCTCCCACTCACACAAACCCCATAAGCAGTGCCTAAGGCCAGCATTAGCAACGTGCTGTGGCCCTTGCTTTAAGGTCAATCATTCCTCTACAGGTTTTCTGAAGTGCTTTACGCTATTATCATTGTGAAGCTTTTTTGGAAGACCAATGACTCCCAGGGTTGGATTTAGGTACTTGCATACAAGAAAGAAATTGGTACCAAAAAAATCTCCCAAACCCCATTTTTATTTGGAAGTGGTTGATGGCAGGAGTTTTTGTAACCATGCCTGCCCAGAAGTCATCTTGCCTCTACAGGGCACCTCAGCACCTTGGGACTTGCTTTTGTCCTTGCTTCCTGGGTTTTCCTTGGCAAATTAAACAATGCATGGGAGCATTTCTGGTCAGCAGGATAGGTTTGTCTAGACTAATAAACTCTGAGGATGGCCCATGGTATTTGATATGCCCACATCAACCAACTTCCTCTCAAGCAATTGCTGAGCATAATTGGGAGTTGGAGGGTTATAGGGACCTTCCCCAATGGGCACTATGCATGTGGTCTCCCAGCTGCGAGGTGAAAAAAAATTCCTGCCATTAATGTGGGCTGTTCTGTGAGCCAGTTGACTTCAGTGTCCAGGAAGATCTTCATCCATTTAATCTATTAATGCAGATCTAGCTGAAGACAGCAAAATCCAGTCTGTCCCTGGGTTTACCTGGCTCTCACTGTTACTGATGTCAGAGCACTGGAGCCACGTCAGTGTGCAGGAAGGAGTGAAAGATCAATAGCCACAGAGAGTAAGTAAGAAGGTATCTGCATTCAGCCTGTGTCCCAGAGTGCTCCCGTGCCTTGAGGAGTGGGTTCTTATTCCCACTGAGAAGTCGATTGTGTGCTTTTATCTAATGACTCTTTAATGGATATACATTCCCGAGGAGCTGGAACAGGAAAATCACTGTAATTGTGTCACAACAGAACAAGCTCTATGGAGCTCTATTTCCATTTAAAGATAGCAATTTTTAATGATATTTATGAAGGGGAAAACCTCATGCATGCCATTAATTGCTCTAGTCAATGACTAAAGAAAGTAGTACATAATTCAAACATACATTTGAAAAAACTATGGATGAATCAATACAAAATTAATTTTTAATAATGGCAAACTTGCAGGACTAATTAACTGCCTAGGCTGATATACATGATAACAAGGACTGGTATATCCAAACTAGAGATGGATAAAATTTGGAAAAAAAATTAGAAAAATATTTCCTCCAAAAACTGATTCAAATCAACTGAAGTTAGTAAAAAAAAATAATGCTGATTCAGGAAATATTTAATCTCTTTAAAAGGGGGATTTTTTTTTTGTTACAAATAAACTCAATGGCTTAAAATAAATGGTAAATAAAGATGCGTAATCCCAAGAGAAAGAAAATTAGGTCTTATTTATCAGCTAATAGATTAATTATTTAATCTTATTCAAGTTTTAAGTTTGGAATTCAAGCAAATGCTAGGATTCTTTCACACATGCTAATGTATTTTAATGTGACTTTTTGAACATGTGTTCAAAGCTATTTTTGGGAGACATGCGAAGACTAAGATACAGGCCATACTATATTCCATTTCAACATAATCAGAAGTTTATATTTGCACTAACTTATTTTTAATAATTTATATTTTCCTTTTTTTTTAAAGTTCTATTTTTAATGTTTTTCTGGTATTATTTTTCTAGGCTTTTGATCAAACTAAATTGTGCACTCAAAAGTTCACATGTAATTCCTACAAAAAATTGTGTCTGTGTTCATGGCATCTGCTACTGTAATGTCAGACAAATAAATATGATATCCTCATTCTTAAAGGGCTGAGACTTTAAGTGGTAGAGCTGTGAGAAAATGACTGAGACTCAGAATGGAGCTATCTGCAGACTAAGGTAACAGTCAGGGTTAATGGAGGGCAGAATCAAACAGGTGAAACATATCTGAGGACAACTACAGAAGAAACAGGAGGGATCACAAGGTTTCCAAATCCAAAACCACAGCTGCAGCTGTAAGATCATCTTTCAGTCAACAATACACTTGAGGTTGCTCTTTTTTACCTCTCTTTTTTTAAACACAGACTTGAAATTCCTGCCTTTGTCAAGAATTCAGGTTTGAATGCGTTCACCTCAAAATTATGACAGCATTTATATGACAAGATGCTACTTGGTAGAAACAAAGAATGAAAAAACCCCTTCTAACAGAGTCTGTGTGATTTTAGCTCCCACTGAGTACACAAATAAATGCAATAATTTAGTTTTCACATTTCTTACCTAGATGAACGCCAACAAGCATTAATACTAATTTCTGTGAGCTATTCCAGCATAAACCCAGAAGGAAGCTCTAGGTGTACTCACAGATAAATCAGTAACTGTCAATGAGGACAGAATCAATTTTTTCTGAGTTTGCCTCATGGTAAAATTGATGTGCTTTGTCTTTACTGAATTTTTTCCAAAACTATAGAAAAGCACATTATCTACCCTGAAGTAAAAATACATCTCTCTCAGTAAAAATCATCTGACATGGATTTTACAGTAAGTTCTGAAAATTATATATCCCTTCTCATGCTTTTCCAGACATTATATTGATTGCTATGTAAAATTATGGAATTATTTCAGCTGTTGCTGTCTTTTGAAGGTTACGCAACGTAAAATAGTTAAACTAACCTTTAGTTTGACCTTTGTAAGCCATCAAAACATTATTGGAAGCAGCTCTGTTTAACCATTGATGATTTTTAGGTACGTTTGAAGTAATATCTGAAAACTGAAGGCCAGTGTCTCCTTTGTGAAGATTAAATTCCACTTCCCACACAGTATTTTCTAACATTTTAAACTTACTTTCTGAAAGTAAACCAGTCATCGAATGAAGAACATTTTCTACCATTTATGAATTGAACAATCCAAGCAAGCAAAACCCATTAGTTAGCCACAAGCTTCCTCATCCACTTGATCCCCTGACAATGACCTGACAATGACAGATCCTTTTCTAAGGAATTTAGATATTATATAGTCTCAAAATCAGCCTAGTGAAACAGTTGTGAGAGTGAATGCAGACAGAAATCACAAGGTAACAAACCACACTGCAGTGGGGATAAACTGGTTGTCAGAATGTGAGTCCTCATAGTTTTAACAAGTTCTAAGGAAAACAAGCAAAATTGAAGTGAGTAGCACAGTAGGGGAAGAAGAAGGGAATCCATCTGAAATGCTGAATAATTTGTTCATATAAACAAGTTCACTGCATATTAGATGTCTGGTAGTCATAATACATTCTTGTAAAATGGAAAAAAACCCCAGCCAACCACTTTTAGCTTTGGCCCTTTGTGCAGTGATTTAACGGGAAGGGAGTGGTGACCCTTTGCAGAGCAGTGATCTGGAACTGTGGACCTGACTGAGGGAGGCTGGCAAAGTCTGTAGGCTGATGTCATTGCTGCCTGACAACACATTCCTGGCTTGCCTTGGTATTTCTCGCTGGACTGACTATGTTCCATTTGTCAGAATTCCTTGAATTGTGCAGCAACAAACATATATACAGTTAATTTTCTCATATTATATACTTAACCTTACAGTATCCTAGTTTGCCTTATTCTAGTGCTATTGCTGGTATAATGCATTTATTTCACTTCCTATCTCTAAGAGTGAATGCAAAGGATTTTTAAAGAATACCATTAGCATTTTAGGCCTTGATATACAAACATTTTCCGAGAAGAGGCTAATCATGAGTCTTGTTCCATTTTCTCCAGTCCAAAACTCGCATGTCTCTTCGACAAAATATCTCAAGGTTAAACCCTACCTGCACTGAACAGGAGAAAACGTCTTAATGAGATAGATATTATAAGGGGAGGAGAAACATTTTTCATCTTCATTTTCATATTGAAATACTTAGTTAAAAAATAAAGCTATGAGATTACTTTAAACACGTTTCTTTGTACTGCCTGTGCTAACCAATCCTTGGTGATTAAAAATGTAAGACAGTCTCCTCGCTCTCAGAATGTCCCACAAAGTTGTCTATAGCTTCCAGCAAAGGGTAACCAAAGCCTAAACAATGACTTTGATTATTCTTCAATATGAGTAAATTTGGTAATTTTAAGGGTCCTTTTGTTTATTACCAGCAAAGAAGATGTAAAGGACTAAGAGGATAACATTTGATCCAGTGGGACATAATTTCCATTTGGTCTTTGTTCTCTGCAGGTGAGGAGAATTACATGCATCAGGACTTGCCAGTTCAAGTGTGTTGCAGGGAATAAGATTGCTTCTCCATGCTGTTCCTTTGCATACATTACATACATTTATTAAGCTTTCCTGCCAAGAAGTGTATAACTGTGGATTTCTTGAGAGGATCTGGTGGACAAATAGAGTTCCATGTGCAAAGCAGCCATGTGTACAAAGTGGCACGATTTTTTGGCTTTTTGAGCCTTGTCCTACAGTTCAAAATGAAGACTTATCTAAGAAGATCCTACTTCTTTGCTACCCAGTATTTCTCCTTCAGTGATTAAGTCAGTGTTTTAATTTGGACTCCAATTTCTACAGAATGTTCTTCACATAAAACCATCCACATCAATGAGGCAGTTTTCTACCTGATGGAAGACCAGGAGACTGTGACCCAATATGCACCCACAGCATGTAACAGCCTTTGTTCCCCTTAGTTTGAAGTTTTTTAAAAGACAGACACGCCCCATGGCATTTAATACCTCGATGGCCAATGACAACAGATACCTAATTCAAAACCCAGAGGTATTGTACTTGAAAATGTTGGCCTAGTGTCTTGACATGTGTACTTGAGTACCTAGCTATGGTCAGTAGGGAAGCTCTGGAGGCAGGGAAGTATTATACTTGGTAAAATAATTTCCTTTTAGTTTGCATAGAGATAGAGCAAAAAACTTACTGTAACAGAGGGAAGTTAATTCAGCTTTGGGTGGGAGTAATTGAGTTTAGCAGGAATTCTATCAGTGATGATGAAGGGGGCTTAAAACACTGTCTGAATTATCTCGGGCTGTAGTTCTGCAGCTCAGCTGCTCCATTCTCCATTCTCTGCCTCCAGTGCTGCAGTACTAACACTAAAAAGAGCAAATATAAAACAGTGAATTTTCCACAGATTTGTCTGCAACCAGTTACTGTGGTAGCCAAGTAATAACTGCAGTAGCTCAAGTGCATTTCTCTTTCTGCAGAGCAGCTTCTGACATACAGAAGCCTTAGTGCTCAGGCCTCTGCTAGGAAGGTGGGATTTATTCTTTGTACATCAAAGGCAGAGTTTCAACAAGCTGGATAGAGCTGAATCATTTAAAATGAGTTTGTGCCATCTGAAGAACAAACAGGTTGAGTTTGGTTTCTTATTTTCACTGTTTTTTAAAGAAAAGGAGGAACACCCTCTAGTCTAGGGAGGTTCTTCAGCCATAGGCAGAAAAAGTGGTGCTCTAAAGGAGCTGGCTGTCCAGCATGCCACTGCACAGCCACCGCCACTGCACCAGCACAGGGGATGCTGGCTAACTCAGTCCCAGGGGAGTGAGTAGGGTCAGCCACTGTGAATATCACCAAGTTTTCCTGCACCTAGCTGTCACCCCAGCATAGTCCCATCCTTCCTGGAGTCAGGCGATCCAGGGGAAACCATTGGCAGGGGATCACTGTTGGAGCAACCCACAGGATGCACCAACCCAGCCATGAGGGAACTTAGTTTTGTGGCTGTACCATAATATCAGGGCAAAGGGAAGACAGGTTTGAGCCTACTACCTACAGTCATCCTTCTCACCAGAAAAGCAGAGCTCTGAAGTCACAGTAGTGATCAACATGCTATGACTGAGCAATCTAAATACATGTCTATTCCAGAAGACTGAACTTGAAAATGTTTCTTCTGACCTTTCTCAAATGCTGTTCTCTGTTGTTGCCAAGCAGAATTCCAAGCAGTTTAATCAGAGAAAGGTTTAGAGTGGTGATGAGGGTTATGACTGTTTTTCAGTTTGGTAGATGTTTTAAGCACAAGCTAAGCAATGTTTTTCAAGGCTCCTAGACCTCTGACCAACTCAGAAAGTTGTTTCCCTACACCATGCCATCCTCATCATGTCATGGAAGTTGCAAGAGGCTTTCTCTTTTATTCCAGTCCAGTGGCACACATTTCATCTTGTCACGCAAAGGAAAGCAAGCAGAGCAGTGGAGGAGGAGTGTGAATTTCCTCTGCTTGTCTAAGCTCACAGGTAGGTCATGAATGTCATGATCACTGGAATGTGACCTGACAGGGTGCTGGAGTGAAGCAATTAAGCAGGTGGTAGAACTGTGGTGATATGAAGCAAACACTGTATCACTGATTTCAATTTGTGTCTGCATGTGCAGGTGTTGCGGTTAAGCCCTTCCATTTCAGGAGGCACTTCTGATCCTAAGCACTCTTCATTTATCAAAGATAATGAGTAGAAAATGTGAAATGCAAGTTAGAAGCTAATTGGTATAACAGCCCTTCTTATAGAAAAATTGCCAATGACATTATCTGTCCTCATCAGGGTAAAAGAACAGACCCAGTTCCAGCCACAAATGCTTTTCCTACCAAACAGACATCAGACACATATTTCACCCTCTCACAAAACTGAGAGAGAATAGCTGTTTATACTGTTTACAAATGAAGTGTACATCTTCCCATAACTAATTGGGTACACAATCACAAGGGTGCCTTTGCTATCCTGCACTCCAGAAATGACCTGTGGATGTCAGTCAGCACTCTCCTGAGAAAACAGTGCACTCCCATCCAGGAGCCCAATGGTATGCTCGAACAAGCAGCTCAAGACACAGCCCTTCTAGCTCCTGTCTGCATGCATGTGTTGGGAAAATCTTTTTTATGGAAGATGTGGGTGCCCTTCTCCACACCACAATTGTTTTTCTGAAGCCCTTACAGGTTTTTAAAGCAGGAACCTCTCTTTTTGGTCTCTACTCACACAGACTGAGGCATGACACTTCAATTGCAGGCAGGTATCTCACTATCCAAAATCACTTCAAATGTATCTTCTTCTTTTGACTTAAATCTAAATCCCAGACTTGTTAGGCACTTAACAACCTAGGAGACAATTACAAGCTTCCCAGATATCTGTCTGCTATCAAAGGCAGACAGAAAGACAATCACTCTTACTCTAGAGCACTGGGAGCAGCATTATTACTTACAGACAGTGTTAAGAGCAGTCTGCCTTGTGAGTTCTGTTCTGATCGTGTCTGTCAGTGATTACACTAGCAGAGAAACTGTGAATTGTGTGTGTGCCTTCTCTTTCAGGCAGATTACTCTTCCACAGTATGTTGTCCTCCTGTTTTGCTACTATAATAGAAAGTATATTAAGTTGAAAAAAATCTAGGGAAAAAAAATGCTTAGTTTATCTCTCTTGTTCCCTCTTGGAGACCAGAGGGAAAGCCATGACAGTAATAAAAAAAGTATTGTGATTATGAAAGCCTTGGTAGATCCTTACTTAGGAAAATTAGTGTGATTCAATACCATGGTGTACAGTGTGCTTCCCACAGAAGAGTCTCCCTGGGAGCCATTGGCTCCAAATGAACAGCAGCAATTCTGCTGACTCAGAGAGGAAGAAAAAGACTAAAGGTTAATGCTAAGTAACTACTTTAAAATGAATCTGTACTTCTTATGAAAAAGGAACTAAAGTTGTAAACTAACTGCATAACAAATCTAGGCATTTTACTGCTAGGTGTTGTGCTAGTTTCAGGGCTTATGGCACTGTTGTCTGTGTAAATTATAAAAGAGCAGAAACATAGATATTTATATATAATAGTAATATATATATATCTTTCTTTTAATATATATCCAAATATATACAAAGAAGCTACTAGTCAGTGAGCAGTATCTGAAGCTCTTTTAGTAGAAATGGCCTTTTCAGAGAACATGGAGTGAAATCAAGCTTCCTCTGTTTGCAACTGACAGGTAAAAGAAGCATTTTAATCGAGGTTCTTTCTTACGTCGGCTTCCTTGTATTTACACACACAACAAATCTTGAAGAGTACACTTTTAAGCATACAAAATGAAAATTTCATCTTGCATCAAGTTCTTTATGACTGGGCACCCTCCAAAACCATGTAGCTATCTCCCAGCATCCTAATTTGTACTGTGCCTAGCCCATAGTGTGGAGCAAGAGCAAGGAAAATGCAAACCAGAGGAAGTACTACATGGGGCAGCTCTCCACCTGGGCCTTTTTCTTCTGTCTTCTCAACAACTGCCAAACATGCATTTCAAAAGAACTTGGAGAAATGGAAAGGGAGTTTATTCTCCCTTGAATTTAAAAAAAAAAAAAAATCCTAAACACCACACAGCTATCACTTGAACTTCTATGGATGGATAATAATGTATGTGATATTTTAGGAGCCAGTGTTCAAAAAATCTCCGACCTTTTTTTTCTTTTTCTTTTTAATAGCTTTTTGAAGTGAAAATTGTGTTTTGCCAAACCCATACTTTTGCCTGGAAAGTTACTGATTTTATTGGTGTTCTCCATGTATCTATCAATTCTAAAAATACCCATTTGATTTATTCACACCCTCCACTTTTTTCTTTCATTCACCAGAAGGAATTTGCATTTGCACCAGAAGAACTGATATCAAAATTTTCCCTTTTCCAATCTAATTCAGGGGGAAAATAAAAAGCAAAGAAAATTTTTTTCAGTCTTTATTGATGAATGACTAATGATAGAAATTTTTGTGTGCACTCTCAGGATAAATTTATGAGCCACAGGAAAATGTGGTTTAAACTAAACTATTTAGTAATCAATGGAATGCCGAGCTGTGCTGTGCAATGGTTACAGACCAAGAGCAGCCATAATTTAAAGGAAATTTGCCAAGCCAAATCAATCAAGTTTTATTCTCAGAAGCAGCAAGTTTCACTCAAAAAACAAGTATGAAGACTTTATACTCTTAGGTAACTGCCCAGCATGTGATTTCATATTCAACTTGTGCCATTCTACATTGATGGTAGAAAAAATGTAATCTTCTAGCAGTCACTGGAGGATATGTTCGGTTAAATGAGGATTGCTTGATTCACAGATCTTTAAAAGACAGTGGGGAAGGTGCAGAATCATAATTTTCATTAATCATCTAGAAATAGTACAGAATTGCTGATAAAATATGTAGGTATCACAAAGGTTAGAAGAGCAGCCAGAGCAATTTGTCTCGCCTGTACACCATGCCCAGTCAAGCAAAATGTGTTTTCAAAACAGAAGCTTGGGCAACTGAGAAGAAAAAATGGAGATCAGCAATGGGGAACTGCCTTGGGGCTCTACAAGACAGCTAATTGAGCAGAACACCTCATATTTAAAAGCTTAAAAGATTTTTGGGTGAAGAAACAGGGAAATAATACGGAGTGGCAAAGGGATGGCAATTTCTCTTCATATGGCACCTTCTCTTCATATGGCACCCATAAGCTCACTGCTAGGAAACGGTGTCTTTTAGGGAGATCCAGCTTCAAAAATGGAGGCTGAAAATCTGCAAAGAGCTTAGGGATGGATGGCTAAAGCAGGAAAATACAGCTGTTTGCTGGAGACTCAAAAATCTTATCTATTTACATTTATTCAAGAGGTTAAGAAATTACTTGATTAAAGCCTACATATATATGCAGAGAGGAAAGGCTTGAACAAAAATAATGCCTAATGAGAAGTACTTGGAAGATGAAATGCAACAAATTCAAACCTTGGACTCTCAAGTTCAGCGATGATAACAAACCAGTAGTTAACAGATGTGTACCAGATTTACCATCTGTTAAAGTTTTGAGGACAAAAGTGAATGGGGATCCAGGTTTCCTTGCCTATCCCTCTATGGAACATTGCATTGCAGAAACACAAGAGAATGAGCCCAGAACAGGGTTCTTGTTTGTCCACACCACCAAACACTTAACTCACTCCCTGGCTCTCCTTTAGGCCACTGCAAGTAGCTCTCCCTCAAACAGTTATACACGTGTTGTGGCCAGTTCAGACACCCTCCTGTGCCCTGCAATATCCTCAGGAAATGGAATGACACAAATTTCCCACAGCTGAGGAGCTACTACAAAGAACAAATAAATCCATCCATTTGAGCCTAGTTTCCCTTATCTCTGCTATTATGAATAACACCTCCCCACTATTTTATACCACTGTACCTTTCACAGTTTTAACTTACTGCACATAACATTCCAACTCTGGCTACCTCCTTACAACCATTCTATTAGTCATTCAGACACAACAAATTCAGAACTATCAAAAATGCTAAATGAAAATGCCATTGCAGCAAGGAACTCAACACTATAACATACATATATAATACATCAAGTATATAGTAATATATTATCATGGTATTATATGTTCTAAATCTGTTTTGTATATTTATATTTTTATTTGTATGATGTTGTATATATAAAATACACATCTATAATATAATGTGCTAGACAAAACCTGCCAAAACCCTTTTTATGTTGCAGGAAAGTTGCTGGTCTTGTTTTCATATGAAATCAAGTGTGCATTTCCTTTCATGACTAAAAAATTTATTAATGATCTTTCAATTAGGCAAAGCCTCTGCAAATAAAAATATAGCTCCATATCATCACAAGGCTGGTAAAAGAACTTTTCTTAGAAAAATGCAAACACAAAGGAAATATATATAGATACCGTAAATTGTCTAAAATTACAAGCAAGCAATTTTTACATTCTTACTTCTTAGTCCATTCCCAGGTGCGTGATGGTCATCCCATGAGCTCCCTGAATGCTGATCACCAGTCACACGCCCTGACCTCTACACACTGCACTGTACCATCACTAATATTTCTATGCAAATCATCTTGACCTCAGGTGGCCATTCATCCCAAAATCACTGACATGACAGAGTGTGAGAAATGAAACTCACCTCTTTCAAGAAGCACAGAGCCCTTCATCTTCCAGCTGACACACATTGTCCCGTAACTGTTTCCTCCAAGAGATGATAGTCTGTCTCCTGAGTCCAGACATTTACAGATGGAATTGGTGGATTGTCACTATGATGGGGCAGGAGCTATCAGAATTTGTGTTATTAATTGTTTAAGGCAACAGGCAGGACAATAATTCATAACATGGTAGAGATAGTAAAAGTCACCAAAAATACATTAGTTACCAGAAGTGGCTGACTGTCAAAGCTGGTTGGAGTATTTTATTCTATCGTTATGGCAGATACATAGCATGACAGAGAAAGGTCTTGAATGTCTCACCCTCAGTGACTTCTATTCAAAGCACTGAAGAGTGCTGTATCATGCAGAATTTCTGGCCAAATAATGCACATTTCTGGCCAAATAATCGTAACACGTTTGCTAGTATCAACAAAGCCCAAATTCATAGGCATAGAGATGTAAAAAATCCCAAAAGAGAAAAATAATCCCAACATGAAAATAATGATTGACACAGCTGGTATCTTTAAATTTGTAACACCTACAAATGCTTTACAGGAAAGTTCTGGGTGGGAAGCACTCCATCCAGTAGTGATGCCTAAAGCTGAGGATTAGTTCTGCAGTTCATGAAAAAATTTAGGAAACTTGGTTCCCTATGAAATTGCATTCTTTGTTTCTTTCCTTCTCTTCTACTTAATGCAGTAGGAATTTCTGCCCCTAATGTGTTTGCTGCTGCCTTCTCTTCTGCTGCTTAGGCAGTGCCGGCTCAGCAACCCATGGGCACAGGCTGGCCAGCTGGCTGAGCTCTGGCTGCTCTTCCTTTCTCAGTAGCACAGATGTGTATCACCACCTCACAGTGCAATTATTTTCATAAAACCCTAAATACTGTAATGACTCTGAGACTGTCACCCCTCTGACAGTTTGGACTTAAAGCAGCCAAGGATTTAGTAAGGTATGAGGAAAAGAGTGGGAAGGTGTTAGACAGACACTGTGATCATGCAAGTTGCATTTCCTTCAGAAACCATTCAGTAATTTCATGAGAGTGCTATAAAAGGCACAGAAAATATTTCTCAGCCTCATCAAGACACCTACAGAGCTTGCTCTGCTCAAGTCACCAAAATGGAGACTGAGAGGTAACATGGTTATAGGCGAATAAATGCTCTCCCAAGATGAAAATATTTTTTTTTTAATGTAGTAGAATAAAATGCAAAGAGAATCAACCATTTCAATGTATAAAGACAGTTAAGTCTGAAAAAAAAGCAAGTAGGTTAGCAATGAACTGATTAATTTCTGGCATGTAGTAGAGAAGTTTTGGGTTCAGCATGCTCCGTGTGCTCAGATGAGGGACGATGACTATAATATAGGACATGACTTGGTCAGAGACACAACACCATGCTCGGTGTAAAGACTGTCTAAGTAATAAATGAGAGTCCAAATAACTGAAAATGCCATTTTGATGACCTTATGGACAATTTTTTACTTTAAAAAGCATTGAGTAAAAAATTAGATGCCAAGTTAAAGTTGTCTGAAATCAAGATATATTATGAAAGTGGCAATATGCAATTATGAGTACAAGGATTAGTTGTACACTACATTACCGAATTACAATGGCATGCCTTCCTCCCTTCCTTCTTGCTGAAGTATAACTTACAAGGGTTCCTAAAGTGACTAATGTATTAAAAGCTTAAAGTTTTGGCCACATTAGCCGTAGAAAGCTTAGGGTGAACATTGCCACAATGTCCATATTAGAACATAATTTTCTGTTTTAACAAATCATGACACTGCAGCTCACAACAGCAATAAAACTGCAGTGCTTATAAATCACTCCATAAAAGAGAGTGATATATTTTTTTTCATGATAGCAAGGCTAGGAATATTTCAGTCCCAAATGACTAAAACAATTCTTTGTTTAAATAGGAAGGAAGCTTGGGAAAAAAATGAAGGAAAGCTGGATATGCTGTGCTTAGAGGGAGAGCCTTATAAGTCACTAATTACAATGTGTTATTTTGAATGAGGAGAGGAAAGGGAAAACTGTGACATAGCAAAGAGATGTTTTAACAATAACACTTTGGAAGTCTCATGAATAGACTCCTGACCTTTACTGCAAAACACTGAGGCACAAGGCTCCTACAGAGGTTTGCATTCATTTCACAAAAATAAACAGTATCAAGACATTGTTTTAAGCAGTCAGAGCAAACACACATATGAGGATTTGTGCTTTAGTGTTGTACTTGAGGCAAACATGAACCAACCCAAGAATAGAAAAAAATGAAGCACAATAGAGGGAGTTTCATTCAGACCCCCCTGATTCTTCTTACTTTAACTAACAGATTTTCCTTGTTTTTTGAGTGGTGATGGAAAGAGTTTTAGTTAATACAGTTTCCTGAATGTAGCTTGTGTGCTGTAGATTTCTCACAATAAGTCTACCCTACCTTGACGTAGCACACAGTGTCTGCCTAATGTGTGCTACACTAGATAAGGTGGGGAGCTGCATAACAGCAGAGCTGAATGGCACTTGCAGAAATAATGAGCTACATTTCCACATGCATGTAAACACCTCAGTCATCAGTACACTATGGCCATTGACCCATCTAGACAAGTGTCAATTAGATAGACAAGCTTCTCCTGCTGCTTTTTAGATGCAGGCAGTATTAAACTGTGTAGTCTCAAGGACATCACAGAGATGCAAACCTTACAGGCCAGACCAACATGTTAAAAACAAAAGCTGTTCTACTTGTATGCAAGTAGCTTCCTTGGCTGAAGTGCTACCAGCTTCCAGGAACTACAGGGCGACATTGCTGTAAAAATGGGACAAAATGTGAAACAGGAGTAATTTGCACTGAACTCACAGCTTGTATTCTCACATCTGGTAGCCCACAACACACACTCTGCTATGAGGTGTACAGTCTCCAGCCTTTAGCAAAGATCTGACTTTTCAAGGTGAGAGAAGAAAAAGGTGATATTTCTAATTAGCAATACAGTCATAGTCTACACATTCTGTGCCCTTTAAAATAAACAAGGGGCCGTAGGAGAAGAGTTTGTGGAAAGCAGTGCATTTGTTTTAACCACCGCTCAGAGGCAGAGCTGGCAAGTAGCAAAGCAGGAGCATCCCTGCACATGGCACAGAAAGTTCATTGTGATGAGTGCATGAGTGACTCAAGGCACTGGAATGGGATACAGCACCCTTCACCTCCAGGTCACTGGTTTCTATCCATCTGCAGCTAGCTGGGACTAGAAGTTATTACCATCAGAGGGGCATCCAGTGAAATGAGACAGTTGTCTCCATGCAGCCTGGAAGGGCCAGCTGCCCAGACCTCACACACCAGCCCCACAGTTATTACCCTGTAATAACACGTACTGTTCTCCCAGGCTCCAGCCATGGCTACCCAATAATCACCCAAATGGCCTGAAGCTCTGAGGGCCACCAGGCATACACTGCTGCCTTCTGTTTCACACAATAACAGGCATGCTCACCCCACTGAGAAAAAGACAAAGACCTTCTCATGTCCCCTTTGCTCCTCACTTCTCTTTCCTTAGAAAGATCTGCAAGAAATGTTGTCTACACTTCTCCGTAGTTTTTCTAATTTCGCCAAGCCTAAGCATTGAAAAGTGATTGGCCATGCCACAAAATCATGAGCATTGAAAAGCATATTCCATTTTCTATTGTTCAGTTCCCTTTTGATTTTTACGTTTGGTTCATATTTTTGACTTATCTCTTTCTTTTCTTTCTTTCTTTCTTTCTTTCTTTCTTTCTTTCTTTCTTTCTTTCTTTCTTTCTTTCTTTCTTTCTTTCTTTCTTTCTTTCTTTCTCTCTCTCTCTCTCTCTCTCTTTCTTTTTTTTTCTCTTTCTCCCTTTCTTTTTCTTTCCTTCTCTAAGGAATTTTGAAATACTCATACAGACTCAGAAGCACAGACTTCAAGAAAAATTGTGATTATTTCTTCATAAAAAACAGGAGCTGACAACCCTGTATGCTAGTGCTGATTTAACACACTAATAGTCACATTCCATGCAGTGCAAATGTCAGTAACTGGCTTCCAGTGGAGCTCAGAGGAGGTTAGTAAGATGGAGAATCAACTATAACATGCTTGGTTCGGGGCCAGAGAGACAAATATTGGGCCTTTGTCTACTGCAAGTCTCACAAAAAGGCCTGTAAAGACATTAAGATTCTCTGGTACAAACTCAACACAGCTGTGGTCTCAGTTGCTTCTCATCTCTCCCTGCAGAGGCAGTTGGAGGCCAAGTTTTTGCATTCTCTTAAAAAGCAGTCTCTTGGTCATGTCACAAAAAATATTTTACAAGTTTTGTTTTTAACTCTGAAGGTTAATTTTCCCCTTTGTGCCATTATCCATACTACAAGAGGATTCACATACAAGTTCATGGCAAAGAATACTGCCTTCATAATAATAATTTTTTTCTTGCATTTTCACACATCTCATTCAATTTATTTGCCTGTTACCTGTTTGCTCCATATCTCTGTGCTTCCTGTACTTACAGACTGCCCACTGCAGCTTCCCAATGTTGCTGGCCACGGGCCAAGACCACAGCAACTGACTACATCAATCACTTCAGCAGTTTAATCACAACTCTCGTCTAGTTTCCCTCTTATATCAAGGAAATGGCCTTCAAATCTCACAGATGACACATTCAGGAATGAAAACATAATCACTGCTCAGCCGAGCCATGACAGGGCAGTGCTGAACCTTCCTACTCAGCATTGCAGGGCACTGCTCTGCAGAAATACACCAGAGCAGAAAACCCACTCCTGCTTGTCTGGTCATGCAAGGTCCCATCTCAGATGTCCTTTGAATTCAAGCCCTGAAAGTTGTTCACTGAAAGCCTTGTCTGGAATCAGAGGAAGCAAAAAAATTTTACCTTCCTTTTGACTCCAGAAACACACACCAGGCAGGAACTATAAAAAACTTTAGACATTGGATGCTAGGAATGCATGTCATAGTCTAAAATCCCTACACTGTGTTAAGCACTTAGATATTTAGTTTCATAATACGCAACACTTGTCAGGGAAAAAGGGAGTGGAAAGAGGGATGTGATTTTTTTCTGCCACCCAGTAAGAGATGCCAGTGCAGGAGAAAGATTCTTCCCAAAAAAGTCTACAGATGTGCTCAGATACCTGTTATCCCTCTAACACCTTCTGAACTCTTTTTGGTAAAGCAGAAGGAGAAGGACAGCATTCAATCCTTTTGAAACTGGGCAGGAAGGTAAGATTCAAAGTATCACAAAGAGAGAATAACATCAGCAAACCTTTAGCCACAACTAGCAAAGAACTGGTGTGTTTTATGGGCTTTAATCCAACTCAGGACTCTGAGGACTCTGGATGGGTTTGCTGGTACTGATTTGAGGTGATAATGGAAAAACATATCTAAGGCATTATATAGATTTTTTTAAATAGATCACACTCACAGAGGTGTCTACAATGAAATTTAAGTCTTGTGTTCTGAGCCTCAGTCAGTAACAGGCCTTGTATTTATCACAATATTACACGTAAACTGTGTATTAATGGATGTTTATGTGCTCTCTCGAGGCTTGAACAAGCACTTGAACCAAAATTGCTAGGATTTGGCAGTCCAATATCCTGCTTGAAATAATTATTTCAGGGTGACCAAACCTGAATACTTTTTTCCTGACTTTCCAATAAATGGAAATAACTAGACTTCCAGATGACTTAGATAAAGCTCAAAAACTTAAGGTATTGTTAATGACATTCTTTGGGCTGTAGGACTCTTCAGTTCAACTGTTTCTGCTCCCTGACTGATGAATTGGGGAAATCAAATCTCTCTCATTTGAACAAAACAAGCAAACAAAAAGAGCAAGCTAAAATATAACCTCACTTTTGGACTTTAGATTCTCTCAGTTTAAACAGAACTGCTGTGTCTTTTGAGATCCACTTATTGCTAATAGTAATATTGAGGGGGGGTTTTATTGTATCATAACTGCTTGAAGCTAAATTATTGTTTCTAATAAAATAAAGCTTTAAATATAGCAAGCTATTTTCTCTACCCTGTCTGAAATAAACTATAATCTGGGATTTTTTCCCTTTCATGGGCACCATCTGTTTGTGACCATTAAAATCCATTTTCTATGCTGATGGGATGGGAATTCAGAGGGATGTGTTCAGCCACTGTCCAAACAGTACTGTCATTCCTAAGGGATCCATTACAGTTTGACACACCCAAGTATTTATGAGCTATAAACTGCTGGCCTAAAGTGGCGATTAATCACCCTGTGCATGGGAGACACTGACAATGACAGAGCATCTTGTAGCTTCGAAGGGAGAGGGGCTGGAAAGGGTTTAAGTTTTTTTGTGGTTTTTGTTGTTGTTGTTGTTTTTGTTGTTGTTGTTGTTGGGTTTTTTTTGAATGAGTAGTGTTATATGGCATCAGGTTTTTCCCCCTATGGCATCTCGTTTCAAAGTCATTTGCTCTAACAGTTCTCACAGCCAATGTTAAATTAACAGATGTCTTGGAACTGGACACTGACTGAGACAGCCACAAGGCCACTATTTCTCTGCAGCATTGTCTCTCTGGAGTCACCACCCACTCGGTGTCAAAGCAGAGCATCCAGCTGCTTTTCTTGGTGCAATGCTCATTTCAGAGCTGTTTAAGGGACTGGCTGTAGCTCTGACACACATCTAGGCACAATCAGAGCAAAACTGTCACATGAATGAGATTCCTGCAGACTTTGTTTCCTGTTATCTCTGAGGCAAATTTTAACCCCATTACAAAACTGATGTTGTTATAAAACTGATTAGAAGCAACATTGTCTCTGAAGAAGTCAGAAGACACAGCAAGTGGTGTTTTTCAGCTGAGATTTAATACAGAAGTCACATAATTTCAAGACTTTTTCTCCATATGGCAGGGGAACACATCACATAGTTCTCACACCCACATGAAAAACTGGATAAGGGAACAAAGAAAAGGAAATACAAATGCTGGTAAAAAAATGTAAGTGCAAGGACAGTCAGAAAATTTGCTCTGAATACTTCTGAGGCTTGGTGAACTCAACAGAGTACTGTAAAATTTAGACTGAATTTATATCAAAATCCCAGAAAATCACAACCACTGTAGAAACCATCTTATTTTTATACTTTATATATTTTTATACTAATATTGTAGTTCTGTGCATGCCCAGAAACTGTCTTGTCTAAGCCGTGGTTCTCAGTGCCCACCACCCTCTGGAGATTTACAAACGAGGCTCCTGCTGCTCACATTCCCAGGGGACACAAGCTCACAGGCATGCTCAGTGAACACCAACACACATCCATAGCCTTTTCTTAATCAAGGCACCACAGACACAATTCTGCCTCATGAAACAGAAAATAAAATAATGGGAAAACCAAGGACAAGCTGGAGCAGTAGATCTTAATTGTGATAAATTTAATAACCATTGTACATTCAGTGAGGCATCAAATGACAGATGTGCACAGATATTCGGGACTGAAACTGCACTCCCCATTCCTTGCTAAGTGTTCTCACCAGTGGATTGCAGGGCCTGAACTATTAAGCCATTCCCATGCATTCCTCATCTCCAAATCTTCAGCTGCTTTTTTTCACAGTAGGACAGCCTCAGCAGTGTCCCAATGGCAGCCTGGGCATTCCTCACCAGCCCCAGCTCTCCCACTTTCCAGGTAAGTTCTCTCAGGCAAGTAGAGAAATGTTATATAAAAACACTATTACCAATGACTGCTTTGAAAATAAATGCATGATTTTATCACCTACATCCAGTGGGATGACTTTAAGCCTCTTCTGAGTCCTGTCTAGTGTCAGCATCCTGCAGGATGTGAGCTGGCAAAAGGTACCTGTGCTTCACAGTTTCTACCAACTAAAATTCAGGGAGCTTCCCACTTACTGTGCAGTTCTGATTACCATCTCCACCCACCTCCCCTGTTACCTATACTTGCAATTTAGGTATCCAATTCATATTGAAAAATCCCAGGCCCAAAACCAGGGATTTAACTGGTCACTTTTCTTCAGTCGTGTACCGGACCTGAGCCCTTAGAAACTTAAGGCCGTACACCTTGAACACAAATAATAGTATAATCTTTATAAAACCATGAGATGCCATTGAAATGGGAGCATCCTAAATGCCAGGAAAAAGGAGTCAAAAACCCCACAAAATGCTCCTTCAGCAGACTAAGAAAAAAATGTTTGTTGGCCTGCTGGAGCAAATTTATATCTCTCAGTACCATTCAGCCACACTCAAAAGAAACATGGTTCAGAGAGCAGCTTACACATTTTCCTCAAATTCTAGTACACAGAATTGCTGAAAATTTTTTAGACATTTTTTCCCTATTCTTGAGTTATACCTCATGGACAAATAACTGTAGATCTGTACCGCAGCAGAGCAGCTTCTACACCTGTTTTATACGAGATGAAAAAGCTGTATGCTAGTGAGCCTTAGTATAGAGGGGCAGTGCATTCCTTGGTTCCTCCCAAATGCTGTGGGCACCGTTTTCTCTGCTGCGTCAAGCAAATGAAGACCAAGTTACACAGTTCACATCTGTCTCTAGAATTTCTCCAGATATTCAGAGGTTTGGGAGATTAACCCAGCTACTAATGAGGCTGTTGATTTTAGGTAATCAGAAAAATATTACAGTGCTTGGTAATCTTAACAAATGCTCTTCAAGGGCAGAGTGTAAATATATTGATAAGAGAAGTTAAAAAAAAAAAAACAACAAACTAACCTGCCACCTTGTAAAACACACAAACTATTTGCTTTTGGGGGCTCTGGCCAAAGATGTAAACAAAAGTCTGAAGGAATTCGCATCAAAAACTGCTCCTTTTCCTGCCATGCTTAGCACTGTGACACGATGGAAATTCGTACTCGGCAAAAGAAGGCGGCTTGCGAAGCTTGTGGCTGGCTGAATTTTGGCAGGCTGACAACGCCCACATCGAGAGGCCGTAGGACGTAGCGATGGCTGCCGAGCGCTCCTCGCTGCTGAGGAGCCACGCCCAGAGCGGGGTGAAAGCGCTGGAGGGAGCCGCTG
>JANPWX010000044.1:2797414-2840550 GCA_024734555.1 Trochalopteron elliotii | reverse complement strand
CTGCCTTAGGCCCAGCCCCCGGCCCTGCCTTAGTTCCGGCCCCTGGCCCAGCCTTAGTTCCGGCCCCTGGCCCAGCCCCCGGCCCAGCCTTAGGCCCTACCCCTGGCCCAGCTCTCGGCCCAACCCCAGGCCCGGCCCACGGCCCAGCCCCCCGTCTCTCTCGAGGAAAAGTCGCTTCCCGAGGCATTTGCGACCTCTGGTTTGGGTTCCCCCGCGCCCGTTTCCTGTTATCTCAGCGGGGCTTCGCAGCGCAGGGCGCAGGGCGGGGCGCGGGTGGTTCCGGCCGGTAGTGAGGGGGGCGCGTCGGCTCCTGTTACATTGTCCGCGAATCCCGAGTTTCTGCACCACGGGCTGCTGCTGGAACGTACCTCTAAGGGGGCGGCTTTTCTTAAGGGAAAACCATAGGCTTTTCTTAAAGGAAAACCGTATGTCTCCTGCCGTTTTTTGTGTAACCCACGATCTGTGCGTCCCACTGAGGAAGGAGGACGTCAGGTGAGGACAGCAGGCTGCCGCTGTCACCTGTACACACTCCGTGGAATCAACAATGCTGAATTTTATCGAGAGGATTTGCGTAGCTTTAAGTAAAGGCAAGCTTCCCCTTCCAGGAGGATGCAGAAACAACAGGGAATCCGGCCTGAGCTTTACATCCCAAGCCATCTGCAAAGCTAGTTTTCCTTCCCAGGCGTTTCCTCTGGAGTCACAGAGAAGCCCTGAACAATGAGCATTAAGATGCTGGGAAACACCCCTGTTCTTTGCAAATAAAGACGTATCTCAAAAAGAGCCTAAGCTTAGATTCTCGGCTCAGAATATTCAGTTCTTGCTTTGCTACTTACAAAACATCTTCACTCTCTGAAAGCAGGAGATGCATAGCCTTTCCACTCGGAAGAGCCCTTGGGCTGAGCACTGCATCCTAGTGCCACTTCAGCAGGAGACCTAGGAAGCCTGCAGCAACTCTCCCCAGCTGAGCAAACACAGGAACCTCTTGATATGGGAAAATGAGAAAATCAGGAGGACAGCTTTTCCCATGCCCTTCCCTAGCTTTATGCCTAGGCATGATGAAGATAAATTACACACATACATGCAGCTGTGAGTAAGGAAGAAAATTTCTGTGCACCAATGTTCGACAAGGAGACGAATGAAACAGTCTCTTAGATTACACGGACAATATTGCTCAGCTATGCAGTGCTGTGGATTCATCAAAACAATCTAGCAGTCTCTGTTTAAGCAGTATCCTCCTCTGTTTCATCCCATTCCAACTCCCAGTTACATAAAGAGCAGCAACACCCTAGGGCTATTTACTCACGTGTTCTTGGAGAGGAGGTGATTATTATTGCCAGTGGCTCTCAGAAGAAATGTGTGTGAGATAAGATCTAAGGAGAAAATGAAAATCAACAATGGTCATTTGGAAACAGCTTGTTCTCTGAGGGTGATATTTTCAAGCAAGTGTTGACTTGTGGGGTCAATGAGAAGCTGAGTGGGAAGAAGGTTGATATGAATAAAATACACACAATGAGAGGCTTGACTGCAGTTGAAAAGTTTATGGGCTTCCTCATAAAATTTCCAGTGCTCCCTTGTTACAGGCCACATTGGAAAGATCATATGAGCAACTTATGAAACTGTTCATGTTATTGTTTTCTCATCCTGATAGAAAGCAGAAGAATCCATTCTTTTTTAAGCAAAGTTTTGAAGCCAGAGGTGGAGGGAAGTTTTAAAAATAAGAGCTTTGAAGAGAATGAAAGAGAAAACGTCATTGCAGAGTCACATTATGAATGCAGAAAGCAGTATTTGGAATATGAACAGTTCAGGGCTGTTAAACCAGGCATTCACTGTGAATTCTTCATTTTTTCATTTTCCTTTCTGTATTAATCTCATCTGCTAGGGCCCACAGGGTTGCTCGCACACCTGTGATGACACATTGCATCCATCCTCCTCTGTTCCTCGAAGGCTCAGCTCTGGAGGAGAGACTGCTGCCTCAGCCAGCACAGAAATGAAGGGGACACCTGCACAGATGGGCTCCAGTCTCATCCAGGACGTGCACAGATGACGGGCAGCTAGAAGCTGTTTCTTAAACCCCATTTCAGCTGTGATTTGCCTTTCGACCCACAAGCAGGTAGCTAACTCCCCTCTGAGCTCCAGGAGCTCTAGGAGGGCCCCAAAAGCGAGTAAAGGGATGTCAGGGGCCTTTGGGGTTTGCATAAGTGTGCAGGTGAGGATTTAATGTTCACATAACCTTTATCAGCCTTCAATACTGCAGAAGGACATGCCCAAAAACCTTTGAATAAATTGAACAGTAAATTCATAGAGCAAGATATTTGTGTTTCATTACTGGGTCTGCTGTATTGCTGTCTGACATATTTTGGCCTCTGTGCTTCAGCTTTCCCCAGAAAACTGCAGAACAATATTCTGTTTATCCTTTTTTTTTTTTGCATATGGCATTTTTTAAATGCAGTTTTCAAGGATCAAAGCCGTGGTCAGAATTCCCAGTATGACAGTGTTCTTTTTTGTTAAGTACCTGACATCACACCTAGTGCACATTTTGAATAGGTTGACATCCACTTTTTTCTCTTTTGTCGTGGAATATCAGTTTCATCCATGTGAAGCTTCAGGATATGATTGATCTAAATGTATGTTCTTACAGAGCATGTGCACTAGTGCAATATCCAGATGTTATGGGCAGTAATTAGGAATTAATTTGAACTTGTTAGAGTTTATTGAAGAAATTATTGAAGTGGTTTGTAGTTAAAATATATACCAATACAAAATTAAAAGATAATTTTACTTTTATTTTAAAGAAACAGGCAATGGCAAACTCCAAAATAATCAGCTTTGTTAGATCATCTTGGTTGTACTAAAACAGTAATTAAAACCAACCTGTGTTCTTTATATCACTAACAGGAATCTTCAAATTAATCAGATGCTTTTTTTCCCTGTTTTGCAATGCAAGCCATATAATCAGATTTTTGAAAACTGAAACTTAATTCTTTCTTTCAGTGGTAAAGATGGATGAAAGATTGATGGATCTTCTTGAACTGAAAAGTTTATTGAAAACCAAACACTTTTTCAGCAGAGACACATTCATATTTCCTGGCTGAGAGGCGGAAGCAACCCAAATATATAATAAGCCAGGCACTGTTGTTTAGTGAAGCTTCTGCTGATTTGAATAGGTTCTGTGTGATACTGTTAGGCTATTAATATGTGAAAATTACATACCCTGAGCCACTGCTTAAAGATGTATCATGTTTCAAAAAGTCTGATTTAAACATAAGCAAGAGCAAGGAAGTACATCAGGGATATTTGGAATCTATGTATATTTTGTGGGGATTTTTGAACCTTAGTTTTGTGACCAAGAGTGACATGTCAGGTCCAAGCTGCTCATGTGCAGCTTCATCCAGGATTTCATCAGCCAGGGAGGCAGATAGGAGAAGGAGACTGCCAGTGAAGAAACAGTTGAGCCTGTTCTTTTCTTTTATTTAGAAGTGTGAACGCATCTTGAAGACAGCAGACAATGTCTGTGCAGCACACTGCAAATGCATACAAAATGCTTCTTCTGAATGGGTTTCTCCTTCTTCCAGGGAAGCAGACATAGAAAGCAGGGGTCAGTAGAAGCTCAGCTGGACTCCCCATGACCAATGACTGTTGTATGACTGCAGCATCTTATGTTCAAAGACCATGGTCACAACCACAGCAATGGCCACAATTATTTTTTTGATAGAAGAAAACCTTTTTGTCTTAAATTAGATGGCTAATTCACTGGGCCGTGTTTAATGTGACAGAATTTGCCCCCAGTTGCATCATCTGGAAGCCAGCATTACAGAGTCAATGAGACATAGAGGTGCCTGAGTGTCCCTGCTGCCAGTGAGAGCACTGTGGGCAGTGTGACTGGTGCTGGCTGGTGCTCAGCACACACAGCTGGGAACTAAGTCTCCAGGCATCCATTTAGGTGCTTGTAAAAAATATATTCTTCTTGTTCCTTTAATGATGGATTATTTCTTCTTCATTCTGCTAGAATAAGATATTTATTGACCAACATCATCTGATAAATATTCCTGCTCATTGCAGGGGCGTTAGACTGCATGACCTTTAAAGGTCCCTAGGAATCCAAACTTTTCTGTAATTCTAGGATTTACCTCTTTACACCACCTCCAGATTTGTGGGCATTGCAAAACCTGTATTAGAACTGCTGTAAATTGTAATGCATTAGTAGTGTGCAACTCAAGTTTCTTATTTTTAGGATAGTGTGAACTGGAAGTTAAGGAGTGAGTAAAAATACATTTCAAAACAAATAAATCCATAAATGTAAGTCAAGACAATTAATGCTAGGGCATAATCAATCCTGTTTGACCAGTGAATGAACTCACTAAGCAGCTAACAGAGAAGAAACAGGAATTCCTTTATGCATACAAGAAGAAATCTCTTGCATAGAGGTTATGGAGCTTTTCTCCCTTTGGGTTTGTGAGGGAAATAGCCTCACACTAACTTCCCATATGCTACTAAAGATTTTCTGTTTCATTTACACATTTATATTCTATTCTTATATGAGGCAGGTACCCTAGGAAAGTAACCCAAGTGATAAATCTGGGCAGAGAAACCTTAACCTATACCTCAGTTTTCCTCTATAGGAATCATAGTGTTTACTGCTCTGCTAATGCAGGAGCTGAGCTGGAAAAGGAGCTTTGAGCATGTGTATGAGATGATAGCAACCACTTGCCCTTGTTTGGGTCAGTCCACTCTTATCCCTCTATTTCAATAACTCTTTGCTAAGATAGAAAATCTTGTCCTTATGGTTGTTTTCCACATAGATACTCTCTTTTCTTAGGTATTTCTTTTTAAGATGGCTTCAGCAATATGCGAGGCTCTCAGATGATTTTTTTGGGGAGCTTCTATATGAAGCAGGAAAGACTTTGTTGTTTGGTATTTTTGTTTGTTTTGTTTTCAAATCCCAGTTGCATGAGGAGAGACCAGAAGCACAGATATTTTACAGCTCTGATTCTCAAACACAGTGAGCTGCCCAACTCCTACATGGCAGAAATTCTTCTGTGTGTTGGAGGGTCTGAGCATGACTTGGTTGGAATCACTCAGAAAGCATGTGGCTGACGGGGGAATCTGGACAATGAATTGGCCTCCTGTGTCTCCAGTGAGAACAGGCTTGGTGTGCATGCACTGAACAGCCCTCCAGCAGCAAGAGGCGAAGATAAGTGACCAGAAGGGTTTGGAGAGGGTGCTACATCTCAGCCTAGGGCCTTTAATGAGGCTAACCCGATCCTCTCTTTCAGCATGGCAATACCTTATGGCATGAATTATTAGATTGTACTGAGAGGAGGTAGTTCATTGGTAGAAATTAAAATCCAAAACAGAATTGCATTTTCAGGATTTGTGAGGCATAGAGAAAAAAAAGTGTGTTCATACCAAACATTTTTTAAGATGAATATATTGATGTCATTTCTCCCCTTTTCTGACTCAGTGCCCACAGTGTATGTGTATGAAGTGATGAATTTTTCCTGACTGCACTTGCTGAAAGAATTTTTTTAATCTTCACTTTAAGCATAAGAGCACATCTGCTGCTGTCTTTACACATCTTGCTTTCCCTTTAACCCACAAAATATTCCCTTTAAATTTTAATTCTAAAGACTACAGTGTAAAAAACGTTTTTAAATGGAACGTACCTTTTGGACAATCTGACATTTTAATGGAACAAAATCTTTGCAAAAGATCTGCTGTAAAGCTGGTCCTGTTTTACTTAGCAAAATAGACACAGCTTTGAGTACCCATTTTTGTTTTTTTTCTTTTTTGCACAAATAGCTCATAAATGAAATTCTTTAAGCATTAGTGGGACAACAGGGCAAAACCACACCATCAGTCAACTGCTACCCATAGAAAACCTACAAAGAGGTTTATTTAAAAAACAAACATCCTGCACTTTAAGAGGCAAAGCCTGAATGAACAATTGCAGTCTCAAAAATGCCTTAAACTGAGGGGTTTTCAAGTCCTTAGGACCAGTAAAAAAATTAATTCCCCCCAGAAAAATCTCATGCCTTGAGACCATTCTGCTACTAGGTGCCCAAGACACATTCAGGACAGTTACCTCTAGGTCACCAGCCTACACAGACATTCATCCTGGTTAGACAGTGTGTCATGTGCTTAATAAAGGTCTTCTTTCAGCCCCTGCAATCTTGTGTAAACTGTCACTTCTCCAGAGCTTTGCAAAGTGTGAATTCAAGCATGCAAACTCCCAATGATACAACAGGAACTTGTACCAACACAATCCAGCTACCGTGTTAAGGTCAGGCCTGGAGTTCACTGTCATACTGATGGAGACACCAGTCACCAGTAAACTCTTAAATAAAATGTTCATTCAGCGACACAGTGAAAGAAAGTTCACTTGAGTGACAGGAGATACCAATATTTACATACATTCCAGTACTATCAAGTACTGAAACACTGTAAAAGCCTTTGGAAATGAGATATATGGAGTTTTTTTCCTCCACCAGCTGAATTTGTGCTGAGGTCAACAGCTCACAACTAAGTCTGTAGTGGAAAGAAGAATAGAAACCCTTACCTGCTGTGCCTTCCTGATACATAACTGCATTTTCTCTGCCCCTACAGATGAACACCCCACATCTGCCCTCTCTTACCCACACTGTGTGGGGAAGAGTAGTTGTGCCACTTGTGCTAGTTTGTTTTGCTGTAGCTTGGTATCAGATATATTTAGGGTGGTAATAATTACCCTAACACAGTTCTCTATTACACCACCCCAAATCCTCAGATGAGGATTTATTTATTCTCTGCTTGGATATGTTTACTCAACAAGTAGCAGTGGTTCTGCACTGCCAACTGTCCATGACACATTTGTGACACTTTAATGGCAGCTGTAATTTCCTTTCATGCAAAGGAAGAGTTCTGGCAGCACAGCTCAGGAAGAGGGATCATCTTTTCTAAAAAAGAAAATGCCTTAGGAAGAAAAGCCCCATTTTGTGATTGTATTTGAGATTATTTTTCTCTACAAGAAATTCTCAAAGCTTTCAATTAAATAAAATTAAGACAATCAGTGATAAATTTGGAATAGACACAAGCTTTGTGTTTGTGGTATACAGCAAGGATATAAAAAGTGAGTGATTAGTCCTGATAAAGATGCTTTGGATGCTGTCTTTCCTCCATATCTCCGAAAGTCTTTGCAGCCCCCTGTTTAGATCTTTCACATACAATGCAGGAGAGTCATGTTTAACTCTTTGCTTGATGTATATTTAAATTATTTAAGCTTAAAGAACTCCAACAAGGGCAGTAAAAGAGATCTGACACACTAATGTCTAACTTTTTTCATTCCCCCCCTTCTCCTCCCTCCCTCTCCCCCCCAGATAATAGTCTTTGTGGCCAGAGTTAATCTCTAATGCCTTTTGCAAAGAGTGTCACAGCAAGTGTTGGATGTGGAGCTCACGTCATGCAAATGTGCTGTTCACCATCTTATGTGGCTGTAAGAGAGTTGCTCCATGCTGGATATTCCAGCATGGAGCAAAGAAACCCTTCATGACTAAACTGGCCAAAAATATTGATATGTTCCCATGAAACACTTCTTTTCAGATGTGAAACATTTTTAGTTTTCACAAGAGATGCCCTGGGTTAGCTATAACCACCACCTCTTTGCACACTTGGTGTTACACATAGCACATCCAAAGGGAACCTATTTTATCAAGACTTCTGTTGGTTTCTGGCTTTTTGGCTGTTTTTCTCAGTTCCCACTGTAGTTTTCTCTTTATCCCAGATGGGGTCAGCTTCTCGTTTCTCCCACCATCCACAAGAAGAGCTTAGCTCCTGAGACACCAAGAGTCTTCACCTTTTCACTATTGTCCCTGGAGGTGCAGCAGACACTCTGCTGTCACTGGTACAATGACATAAACTTGCCTGCACCCTGCATGGTGTTCATTCAGCAGATGTCAAAGTGGTTCAAGACCCAACATGAGAAGCAGGGCCTGTGATGAGGGAACTTCTTCCAGTTTCTTAATAAAAACTTTGTTCACCCTGTCTTCTTGACTTGGCAGTCTATAGAAGACTCCTACCACTGTCTCCTTTGTGACTTTCCTCCTGATCCCATAAATTGTTGACAGACTTACCATCTTTTCCATAACAAAGCTCCATGCAGCTGAGCTGCCTCACTGTGTGCAGCACAACCCGCCAGAGCCCTGCAGTCTCGGGGGATATCCCACAGCATCCTGGCAGAAGCACTGACTGAAAAAGCAGCTTTGATGCAGTGTTGCAACTGGGCAAATGATTGACTGCCCAAAGGGTTTTCTTAGAGGCTTCTTGCTTCTTAGCTCTGACCCAGAGATGATCAGTCTGGTAACTGGTTTGATAAACCCATGCAGAGAGATGGCACTTTAATGCTTTCCTCTACTTACAGAGCAGTAATCAACTCCTGTTAGGTTGCTTTTTAGGCAAGCAACTCCTACAGCAATTCAACAAATGGGAGATGTTCTGATGAAGAGCAGACTAAATTTGCTCATTCTGTAGCTAGTGGGAATGTAACCTTTCTCAGTTGCTTTCAGGTTGTGAAGTAGCTTTTTAAAAGAGCATCTTAATGCACTGTTTGGCATTGCAAGTTTCACACATGGACCATCTGCCTCTTGTTTACCCTCTTCTCTCTGGTCCTTCTCTTTCATTCTCACCTCATATTAAATTTCTGGCTGAAGATAGCTGAACAGTTGGTCTGAACAGCAGAGCCACCTGACATCTGTTTTCAGAAAACAAAGCTAATCAATTGACAACTCAAGGACCAGACCTTTTGGGTTTTTTACATACACTTCTGAGCAGCTACCAACAGCAGTGTTGCCAAAAAATCTGGGCATAATGCTTTATAAGAGCAATGTCTCATTAATATGAGAAAACTCTTCATGACTCTATACTAAGTCCTCTTGAGCATTACAGCTATTATACTCTTACCAGTATTAAGGATTATATACAAGTCCTTCCTTCTTCATATCCTATAGAAAATAGCATTCTGCATCACCTGTGGAAAACAAAGATCATTTTATACCGTAGATGATATTGTATCTGTAATCCTGATGTGCACACAAATGCATATCTACAACTTTCTGGTCTCTCTCAGAACAGATATAAAGGCATACATATATGCTATAGAAAAAGAGGCCTTGGGAAAGTATTTGCTCACAGTAGCCTTAGAATACATCTGAAATTTCTCTGTAATAAAAGGAAAAATATTCAGAATTTCCTGATGAGGCATAGAATATGTGGGAGAATAGCAGACTTGAACTTAAATTTTGTCCCAGGTCTGACTGCTCTGACAAATAATTGCCTGACTGTGCAGCAGGTACTTCAGCTACAAAGCTGACAAAACACTTGGCAAGACTCTTGAGATACTTGGTAAGGCTCAAAGCCAGCATGAGTGCCACAACTAGAGCTGGAGAGTTGCCTTCCTTTACTAATTTAAATATATATTGCCACCTACTGGCTGTATTGCTATGTTGATAAAACAAACTGGTGATTTCAAGGGTACAAAATCAACCACCTGTGTTTTCTTCGTATGAAAATTATACACACTAATAGTAAAATAATTAAAAGTTTGTTTCCATCTTTTTTTAGTGAGGAAATGATACTTGATAGTTTTTTCTCCTTTTACAAAATATATCAATATAAACAGTTTCATACATTTAGAGGTTCCATCATGTGGCCATATTTGACTATGCTAGAGAGTATAATGTGACTGTTAATAAATATATTTAGTGTCCTGGTCTGCCTGTACCTGCCTCTTTTCTTAGACACACAGTATGTCTCAGGGAAGAGAATATATTTTTAGTCTGTTTGACTCAAGCAGACGAGATCCTAGCAGAAGAGCTGGATGGGTGTAGGTACTTGAAATATAACCAGATTTAAGCAAGGCTGTGGTCCCAGTCTAGTTGAAGAATGGTCATGCATCAATAAATCTATTGTTTTAATAATTTCTGCTGTTAGCAATCAGTGAATTAAACTGCACTAAAAGCACTGCTAATTATCCTAATCTATGAAGCAGCAAAGCAGACTGGCATCACATTCTGGAGAAAAAAAAATATAAGAGCACAGTTAATCTGTAAAATAATATAGTACTGCAATAGTGCTTTTTTCCAAGAAAATCCAAACAAGATCTAATTCAAGGATTTTGGTAAGTGATAAAGACAAGTTGCGTTTGATTCTGGTCCAACCCAAGCTTTGCCAATAAAAACCCAAGAATTTCACAGGATGAAAAAAATCACCTTCATTTACATTGGCTCTAAATTTATTCTGCCACCTTCCTCCAGCTGATTGATGCTGTATCATATAAATGTTAGTCTACCAATTCAGCCAGTAAATGGCTTTTTCAAAGGTTTAATGCAAATTACATCACTTTAAAAAAAAAATGTTCAAATTCAATTTGCCTAAATTTACATTGAAACAGGTCAGAGAGTGCTCACTGAACCTGCACCAATTGAATGGATAAAGGCTCTAACCTTTGGTGCTAATGGAGGTAAATAGTTGCAGCAAGGATTTTTTTATTAAAGTGTAACCAGAATCACAAGAGGATGTTTTTCACACTTCCTAAATTATAGCCTATTACATAGTGTTGCAAAGTAATTTTACTATTTAGCTTAGTCTGCAGTAAATTGAAATATCTCTACTCAAAGATGAGATTTTTCTAAAGAGAAATTTCAGATATAGTAATTTATATGTATTGAATTCATATGTTCATCTGATTTCCTTACATTTATAGATTGTTCCTGTGTAGACCACCCCTCCTAAATTTCACATATGGCTGTGTCTTCAGATTTTATTAGTGTCAAGCACAATGCAATGAAGGAAAATTACATATTCAGCAGAAACCTGTATTAGATTACATAAAAGCGCTCTTCAAAAATTGGCAGCAGCAGTAACCATTTCTAGTGGGACACATACCAACAAGCAGTCTCAAACAAACAGCTACTTGACTTTCATAAACAGAAAACTGCTCAGTCCTTTCCTCCAATTGTTGGGATTTACTTTGAGGATTTCTATTGAAAACAGAGACTGTATTCTTAGGTTAAGAGAGCTCTGAAGCCATTCTTCAGAAAACACTTGGAGAACGAGCAGTTGATGTCAATTTATCATAGAAAGCATCTGTAAAAACATCTATGAAGGATAAGTTGTCATGGGTCCCTAAACAATATTAGGTATTAGACTATCTCCTCTGAGAAGCTATGGTGTACTGAAGTACTGTGCAAATACAAAATTACTGTAGCCTCACAGTTTGCCTCTTTACCAGGTAAGGTTCTGGAAAGAGAGCAGGGTTAGATTGGATATTAGGAAAAAATTCTTTACTCTGCAGGTGATGAGGTACTGGAACAGGTTGCTCAGAGAAGCTGTGGATGCCCCATCCTTGGAAATGTTCTAGGCTTTGTTGGATGGTGTCCTGAGCAAAGTGATCTAGTGGAAGGTGTCCCTGCCCCTGGCAGGGGGGTTGGAATGAGAGGTTCTTTAATGTCCCTTCCAACCCAGACCATTTTATGATTCTATGATAGCCCTGCTGCAACACTTATCTAGACAAAAAGCAGCATTCAAAATACTTCTTTCAGCATGAAAAAATATCGATAATTTTTTTATTCTGGGGGTCTATAATACAAGTTCCTTTTAATCTCTCTATGCCGTTCTTCTGTTTTAATCTTTTCCCTGTGCTCTCTTTACCCTTTGGTAACATTTCACACCTGTGAAAGTTACCTGTTGCAGGCAACTAAATTTGAAGATTTTTGGCAGCTGGGAACTTTAACACAGTGCACAGCATGGCGAAACACGATATAAATTTTAAAATATGGTGAGGACAAAGTGCTGCCTTTTATTTCAGTGCACACACCCTTCAAAGAGAGACGGTGAGGGAAACAGGCACTGTGTGCTGGAATTCCTGAGAAAACTAACCTGTGAGCAGCCATGGGATGGCGATCTCGGTTCACACAGCCACAGCTTGAACACCAGAATGATGAAAGACTTGCACACAAGTGCATCTTGTCACTTACTCTTCATCCAGATCAATGGCAAGTTAATCAATTCCTTTTCTCTCAGCCAGGCTTGGTGTTAGTAATGCCACTAAGACCTACGGGCTGAGAAGTCTAATGTTTATCCACCATGCAACAAGGAGGATTATTCAGAAACATTTTATTAGAGACTTCAAGAGTATTCAAAGATAATTTAATAAACTGAAATAGTTTGAGGTACATCCAGTGTCATAATGAATAATCACACTTACAAAAAACAGCAATCAATTTTATATTCAAATTCTCTGAACTCTTTAAATTCAAATTTGTACACTTTTTTCTGTTTATATTTATAGTTTTATTTATTATATCATTATGGTTTCTATTTATTTATTTATAGATTTGGGTTTTTTTCAGGCATCAGATTAAAGTCAAGGTAGCTACTGTAGAACAGGTACAATGATAGGTATTTTATCAGAGAGAGAAACTGAGCTGTAGTATTAGAAGTGACAGTAAAATGAAGGAAGACAATTTTTTAAAAAAGTCAAAATCTTGTCACACAACCATAGGAATAACCTTGTAGTCTCCAAATCTGATTTGGATGAGTTTAATAAGCCAGGAGCTGAATTTTCTTGAGGCATGTCACAATCTGATATCTCTGTGCATAAGCAGGAGGTCAGGCAAATATGACTCACATCAGCAAAACCACAAAAAAAAAACAACCAAAAACAAAACAAAAAAAAAAAAAAAAAAAAAAACCCAAACAAACAAACAAACAAAAAAACCACAATGCAGCTTAAAAATATTTCAAGTTGCAGCTCTACGTTCTGAAACCATATTAAGTTTTTCAAGTGCTTTCCATCTTCAGACCCATTTGAATTCAAATACACTTTGTGGAAGAACAGAAGGCATCTGAACAAGAAAGGAAAACCTACAATTGTGTGGGTACAGGCCAGCTCTCATTAACTGCAGTATAGCATTACAGTATATTATGCAAACTTCCAACTGATAGCTGAAGCATAAAATCCCAAAGAACAGCCAAAGGAGAGCTATTGGACACTGGTTACTGCTGGTGCTGCATTTGGATTTTTAGAGGATCTGCACCTTTGAGAAATGCTCCCACAAAGCGTACGGAGCTAATTCCACCAGTGAACTGGTTTTTACTTGTAGTAAAAACTCATACTACAGTTAGAGATCATGTTGAAAACAGCAGAAAGGCTGAATTTCCTAGTCATGACCTGGATGTTTAATTTTTGTTAAGCTCACAAATTATTAGAGAAGTATTATTTTTTGGCTGATCCACACAATAAAGTTAAAATGCAGATAAAAATGCAAAACAGAGAAAGTTGTCCTGGTTCTCAGCACTCAGTGGCATTGGCATCAGGCACAGAAATGTACATGCTGTTCTGTCCTGTGGCATCTCCTGTGTTTGTGGGGAGAGGGGAATAGCTCTGGAAATATTCAGAAAGGTTCAGTACAGCTTAGGCAAGTTAAGTTATGGCAGAGGTTTTCAATGTGTGGTCTGTGAAATCAGGAAATAGGTCTGCAAACATATCTGAGAAGAGTGAACTTAATAATGTTAGGAGGCTGCTGATTATTCTCAGGTCTGAACTTCCACTGGTCAAGCTGGTGAAAGTCTGCAAAGCAGCACTCCATGGCTGGGAAGAGGTTCTTGCAGGGCACCTGGACACTTCAGCAACTGCTTAAGGGTAACATGTGAAATACCATAAATAGTGCCTGTGTAAATATGGTCAGCAAAGAAAAGCAACTCTGTGTTTGCTGTGTGGGGTCAAGAACAGAGGCAGCAGCCAGTGTTTCACAGATACCTTCTCTCTTGTCCATTCATACCTTAACTTGCTCTCAATTTACATCTGCTTCTTGCAGCTTCCTCTACCTGTATAGTTGCACCATTACAATAAAAATGGTACAGTTTTACAACTGCTGACTTTGCCATCTATGCAAGATCCCTCTGTCCAGGCAGCTCTGTGTCAATGGCTAAGTGGACTCACAGCCCGCATGCAGACTTCAAAAAAAGCTTCCAAAAGTTTCTGGGTAAGGAAATAAAAGCAAACTAGGAAAACGTGAATATATGATAACTCTATCCATACATCAATTTCAATTTGCCATATCAGATTATGTTGCACCTGGATGTTTGATGTTGTCAAGGATGATTTAAATTAAAGTACAGCTTATCTGTTAACACAAACCGTCGTATTCCCTCAGACTCTTCAGTGCAAAGATCATATCTTTGACTTTCATGAAGTGCCTGAAAAAGAGCCCTAGAAAGCCATGAAAAATACTAATATTATCTTTGGAAACAGTGTTGTGATTGATATATGAAGTGAAATAAAATTGAATATATAAGGGAAAATTCTCTATATTTGAGGACAAGGTAATAAAAGCAAATAAAAACAGGATAATTTTATTTTTTCCCACTATTTCAACCCCTACACTGAAGCTATATTTCATCTAAACTGGTGTCATGTTCAAACCACAGGCAAAAATTTTCAGTGTCAGAAAGGGAAAACTGCAATTTTTAGTCATTAGGTCAAAAAACTGATTCTGTAGCTGATTAATCTGTGATGAATGTTTTTGCTTGCTGTAAAAAAAATATCTCTGCTTTAATCTGGTGATTCTAAGTATTAAAAACTCTGCTTTAGTATGCTTATGTCATGCTGCCTGTGGAGACTAGGAGAAAAATCACACTAAATATTAATCACTCATTACAACTGCCATGTTTTAGAGCTCTGAAAGCTTAATCCTCACATTAAAAGACCTAGTCTATCCCAAAATTCTCATCCTCGAGGCTAAAAACCAGAAATAAGAACTCATGGAACATGATATGAACATTAGCATATTTAAAATGTAAAAACTTTATCAGATGGCCACAGCAGATGCCATCAAAAGCAAAGCAGAACAAACTATGTGTGGTAGTAATTGAACAAACACTTCCCTATCTGGAACCAGTTGTGATTTGTAGAAAATTCCTTACAGCTGCTTTAGAACAGGTTAATCATACTGTTAGTCCAGATCCTACTGTACAGTCCTACATTCCTACTGTATCCCCAGGCTGTTATTTTTCAATATTTAAAACAATGAATTCTCAGCAGCCCCTTCAAAACCTGCAATGCTGGACCTTTACAAGAAAAGACAAGGAATGTTGATGGTGCTTCTCAAAGACAGAATTCAACCAGAGGAGTCCCAGACTCCTTTTGACACTCAAAAATGCTACTGGCATCCCAAAAGGCAGCTTCTTACACAAACAAGGAAAAGACAGACATGGACTAGGATAGTAGCATATCAGGAGGAATGCTTTTTGGCTTTTCATGTTTAATAGGAAACTTAATTGTATAAAATATGTTATGCAAAGCATCAGAAATTGAATCGTAGAATATTACATTATGGGAAAGATTTTAAGTTAAGGATATTCTCCTTAAGAATATGACCATGATATCATATTCCAAAATATAGTCAGGTAGTCTGTAGGGTGAAAGCACATAAAGTGAGAGAAAAGGATTTTGCTACTCTAGTAATGAATTAAAAATGTCTCATGGGTACTTGAACAAACTCATGCAACTTTTGGTGAAATCAGAAGCAGAAAGGAAACAGAGACCAGCCAACCACTCCTGGAAACTCCCTCATTTTCCTGATTTTTTGGTCCTTTTTTTTTATCATTTGAGGGAAATTTACGTCTTTCAGAGAGGCTGTGGAAAGAACATGGAAGCATCAAGTGTCGTGATGATTCACACTAATTGGGGACTCCATCTTGTGGCCACCTCACAAGATGAGGGCTGAGGACACCAGCCAAGTCATATGAGAGGTCATCATGCACTCTCATGATATCCCCCAAAATCTTCACTAAAGCTGAATTCTTCTCTTCCCACAATTCCAGAAGGAGTGCAGCACCAGGCTTGACTTGTAAAAATTTAGGCTGAACTCAAGAGGATTTAGGTTTTTTTTTTATCTCCACCCATGATTCTTGGGATAATTTTTCCTGAGGCATTCAGGAATTCTAGAATCTCAGGCAATAGTAGTCTACTAGCCAGGGGTATAATTATCTGGGGGAAATATGAAAGGTGTTTTTCACTTCCTACAGTTACCTACCAAGCAAATGACTGCTTCCACTAAAAGCTTGTCATAATCCAACCCCTCCCTTGAGGGATTGAAGGGGCAAAGGGCAAATTGTGTGTGCTGGTCCTGCCCCTGAGCAGGAATCCTGGGGGGCACAGATTGAGCACAGGACCCTTGGCAAGGGGAATGTGGTGGATTCAGGAGTGGAGGAAGAAAATTGAGCTTCTCACAAAACTGCTGTTAGCAAAAGGAGAATAGGGAAGAGCAGGCAATGAGGAAGATCAGAGATGGGACAAACACAGTGTGTGACACTCAGAGCATCACCCTTTACACAGAGACAGTGGGACACTGCCAGGAAGCTTGTGCAGTGGGATGCTGAAGGTGTGCACAGAGCAGGCTCTTAGCAAGCCAAGAAGCATGAATGCATTTTGCTGTATGTCAGCGTGAGAGAAAGGCTGGAGCTGAGGTTATGTTGCCATGGAAGCACAGAAAAAAACAGTGAAAAGCAACTCTCCTATGAGATTGGCTGTTGTTTAATTTGAGGTGTTGGCCAACAGACGCTGCTCCATTGTACTTACACAGCAGTGCAGCTGCTAGCACTGCATTTTGGGAATATTCAGAACTCAATAAGGGCCTCTTGGATCCTTCTTAGTGCACTTTACACCACTCAAGTGTGGGAGATGTTGTTTTTTCTGATCTTATTATTTAACTACCATCTGGAAATTTTTTTATTGACTTATTCAAAGCAATTGTGGGCAATTGAATGCACTTTGAGAAATCCTGAGAGTTCTCACTTTTGAAAAGCCACATACAAAACTCCTCACTGGAATGAAGTCACATTTTGCGGAATTATCAATTTGTTAATGGCTTTGTTTCATCATAGAAAATGGGGCCAGACACCTGAGATATAAAGGAAGTCTTTTAACAGAAAAGCAGAATGAAAGCTGGGAATTGCTTCAACTCACCACTGTGAGGCCTGCAATTTTTTTACAGTGTAGTCAAACATAGCAACTTGATTCCATGCTTCTATTCCTTACTATTTTTTCTTTAGTCACTATATTTTCAGTTACTTCAAGGCCCATTAGCTTATTTTCCTCTCAGATAAATTTGTTTCAGCTCTATGTCCTTCTTAGTTAGACACAGGGTATTTTTAAACATCACTTTTGGGGACTCCTAATCTTTGCATTGCTGTGGATGAGCCCATTTAGAGGCTGACACACAAACCACTACCACTAGATGAATCCTCTAAACACATTTCCACTTGTGTTGTTTCTTTCACTTTCATAAATATCTGTGGCCCATTACTCCTCCTGACAAGGGAAATGCATCCACTACCACACCAAAAGGGTACAATATGAATATCTGTAGATTATGGCTTTCTTTTTCTATATAAAAAAAGGAAGTTACTGGAGTAACTGGTTATACTGGAGTTAACTGTATGTTCCTTTATTCATAATTCTAATAGTCATGATAAATAACTGCAGCTATCATAAGGTGTGTGTCTGCTTGGCAAATTACCATCTTTGAATGTAATAATGCACACATTTCCTAGATAGGGCAGAGCTAGAGATAAACATTTTACTTTTGAGCACAGAGTGACCAGAATGAAGAGACCACACAGCTCAACTTCATTCATTTGCCTTTCATAGACCTTTTAAACCATTATTATGCTTTTATCAGTATCAATTTTCAGCAGATCACCGTTTCATTTAAACTGGAAGGAGCCGTACAAATAAAAGAAAGAAAAAACGACTTTTCTGAAAGCTGAATTGCACATCTTTGCAGATGACAACAAGTGTTAACACTCAGGAGCTTCGTCTCTCCTGCTTCCCATCCTTTTTGATTCTTGCACAATTTTCCTCTTAAAACTGCCTCTGACATAAGCTCACTGTAATAGCTGTTGTGGTTTATGCTTTGGCAAGATGCAAGATTAAGAGAAATAAATTCTTTAGATCTTGTTTTCTGATTTCCAGATTACTGGTCTTAAGATAAATTCTGAAGTCTGTGAAGAGCAACCAAAAATTAAGAAAAATGTAGACTAAACAAGCAATAGAATAAGAGTATTCTTTCACATAGCACTAACACAAATGGATACAACAGAAATTAAATTGACGAAAGATAAGAGGCTTATTTTCAGGACCCTAAGGGAGTCTAATAAACTTATTTCCAGTCATAAAATCATACTGATTTTACTGTCAGATATTTGGCTAGAAATCAAGAGCTTCAAAAGACATTAATGGGCAAAAAGGTAACATCTGACAATATAGCAGACGGGCTCATATAAACTGTGGGCTCCTTAATTTAAGAGTTCCTGAGGACATACCGAGAGCAGACAAATTATGGGCTGCAAAAAGGAATCTGAAGTAAGTCCCAAAGATTAATCATACCAAAAATGGATTATCAGCAATTTCCTTTCCATGTAGTAAGAGCTACCAGCAGCCTGAAAAATGAGCAATAAGGCTCAGAAAATTGGTTGCAGGGTTTGCTCTGACCTGCCGTGGCTGCTATAGGATTCAAGACGTCAGCCTATCAGCATTGCATGTAGGTACATGAAATCATTACTGGATACAGGCACGCAAACTCCTCATTTCCATTTATTGCTTTTTCTGCCAAGGTCATGATAAAGTACCTGATGGATGTGCAATATTACAGATGATGTTATAACTGACAGAGCAGGCCGCATACAAAACTTCATTTATTATTGCTAACCGACTGATGCTCTTTTCAGAGGTGAATTTGGGTTGCTGTTAATTTCTATGATATTCTAATTTTGATTAGCAGTGTTGCCACTGCTGTCTCCTACAGCAAAAAATGGTCCATCATCTTCTGGAATTTACCATAGGTAAGCCAGAAAACTTAAACTGTGTTTTCTCTTTTTTCACAAAAATATATTAGAAGGGGAGAAGGTTGTTAATGGAACAACATGCAGTTCTCCTGAGACAAAAAGCTTTCAAAAGGAATGATATTTATAATTCAAATCTACTGTACTATGCTAATTAGATCTGGTAAAGTACAGACCCTTTCCAAACATATATTGTAAATGTAAGCATCTTAATTCTCTAAAGAGGGTAGGTTTGGGGACAGAAATTTCAAACCCAAGATATTTCAGAACTATGATGGAGATACTGTGGGTTTCAGTAATACTCTACAAAGAAGCATGGAACAAGGACCACTGAATATTTCTGGTTTCAACAGATATAACTCTAGTTTTATCATGTATAATTTCTAAATAGTCCTGTTGTTTTAACTACAGCTGCTACTATTCCAACTCTGTTCAAAATTTTTAGCTTTTAGAGCAATAGAATACAGAAATTATGTAAAAGAGAATCCCTTGAGACCTACAAAGTCACCATGACTGCAAAGCAAAATTCAGAATTATACTCAATGAGTGAACTTAATCAAAATGGCCATTGGAAAAGTCAGAACATTTCAGTAAGTTGTTATCTCTACATGGCAATGTAATGACTCTAAGAGAAGAATAGGAAAGAACACCCTCAGATAAAATCACCGTGAATGTAGTTTCTGTTTCAGGAAAACGAGATAAAAAAATACAAGTAAGTATCACTACTGACTTCTTTAAAGGATGAAGAAAAAAAAAAAAGGAATAAATACCCAATGACTCTTACTTTATTTATTTCACAGCATTTCTTCTAGGCTAAGATGATATGCAATGTAATTGTAAGGAAACTGACTGACTACTCAGAAAAAATTAATCCTCTAACATCATCTGAGTGTTGTAAATGTGTAATTCCTCTCAGTCTGATTCTTCAACATATCTACAGCATTTTTGGCAGACTCTGGAACTACAGACCAGCTGAGGAAATAGCCTTGAGCAGTGCCAATCATAACTTTTTCTAAATTGTGAAAATTTTAAAATATTATCCAGGTCTAGTCATGAGCGAAGCCATACAAATCCGCTGTATGACTTTCCTTCTCTTTCTCATACTGTACACAGGACATGAGGTCCTAGTGACATATCCAGAGTTACAGCACATCTTTCAGCAGAGTAAGGACCAAAGGCAACTTCTACTCAATTTCCTTAAACAATGGTCAGTTCTTTTTTTCCAAGACAACAAAACTGCAGTTTCCAAAGCACTTAGCCTTGAGCATTCCTGGAAACACTGCTCTGCACCTGGAGCTGGAAGGTATTTGCTGTTCCAAAATGCATTCTTTCCAGACTTTAAATTTCAAGATGATGTGAACAGTGATAAAAGATAAGAATGTGTCTGTGAGTAACAGACAACTATTAACCTTACACCTGCAAGAGATACATGAGCATACATACATGAACACATAGTTGAAATATATGCCATATATTCCCACATGTGAAATATTTCCCAGTCCATTCTCACCCCTCTCCAGGATCCAGACATGTTTAGGCAGCAATATAAAAGAAATATGAGACATTCACAGATTGCTGTGGGGAAATTAAATTACATTACATTTTTCTAGCTAAACTATCAATGATCCTTCTAGTTACATGTACAATTCCAGGACCATTTTTAGATTCAGCTTGTCCACTTTATGCTAGCAATTCTTCTCTAGATTCCAGTGATAATGTTGTAGCATCTCACAGGGTTATTGGTGTCCTTACCTCTGAGCATGACTCTGAATGAGCAGAATGCCATGGTATCTGACAAGAATAACTAAGCAGGAGGTGGTTTGGGTGTCACAGAGGTCAGTATTTGGAAGTTCCTAAATTGCCACACCTGTGTCTTCTAGTCCCATGACGTGTGAGCTGCTTTCTGCAGTGCTGAAAGCCAAAGAAGAGCATTGTGGAGGTGACTGGGAGAGGACATTCACTGGAGAAGATATTCGCATTCTTCACGTGAGCAGTTCTCTACTCAGAGCATGAACAGCAAAGCTACACTTTCATTATAAACTTGAATCAAAATCAACAAAATTTACAAAGGAGTCATTCCTCTGGCTTTAAGGATCTTTGTGTTAGGAACAATCCTTAAAAAAGTATGAAATTCATCTTTCCAGATCTGATGACAGTCAGCTGGTCTAATAAACAAGAAACACGAAGTATTCTGTTTTATGTGTTTGCACAGTATTCAGTCCCCATCTTGATGGGCACCACCATAATAATAAGAAAGATTCATAATAAAGTCTCACTCATCTGTTATTTCACAATATGTCTGCTTTCTTATGCAGTTACACAGTAAGAGGATACATGTTGTAAAGTGCAGTTATCTCCAATAGTTTGTTGGGTGCCTATAACTGTAAAACAGAAAAGCTGTTTGGTCTTACCAGGTCATTTGAATGACCTATCTGAAATCAGACTGCTGCACTCAGACTGGAAACATAACCCAAAATGCATAATTCTTGATAATACCCATATACACACTAGCTCAGCAAGCTAGTGGGAAAGGCAAATGGGAAAGGAAAGGGTGAAAATATTTAACTTCAGAAGAGATGTGCAGATATTTACATATATTTCACACTAGTGAGGAAGCCTCAAAGCTCAGACATTTTTCAGACCACTAATTCTAAAATATTACTAGTTTTTTTATAAGCTGTGCAAAAATATTTTATCAACATTTGTCCCCCTAATCTTTTTCAGCCTTCTGATGTTTGCATTTTTGTAGTGGAGTTTCTCACAGATGTTCATGTAAACAAAAGTAATGTTATTGTAAACTGTTCTTCTTGTTTATCATTCCTCTATGGAGGAGGGACAATTGATGGACTTCTAGTTTGACTAGTGTGGTGGGAGAGGTGTCAACCTCATTGTCCAATCCCATGTCATTGTCCAAAATCTATATAAATTGAAGTAAGGAAATAAACTTCCCTCTTTTTGCCCTGACGACATGACAGTGTGCATGTCGTTCTTTTCGTGTCCTATAGTGACAAACATTTTCTTTGCTAAAAAATGCTAAGCTGGATCAAAGACACATTGTAGAGATTGATATGGTTCACAACTGAAGCACACTCCCAAATTCATTAGGGGAAGCATATTCTCCATGCTGTACAGACACTTTTTATGATTATAGCCTGACTATTTTTTCTCCAATGAAGATCATCGTATTTTCTATGTTAAAAATGCTCAGCACTACAGATATCTTCTCAAAGCATTTGATATGAAGTGTAATAACATGTTTCTTTGGACATAATTCTGCACACTCAGTAAAAGTCTATCTTTTAAATGTTGTAGTTTGAACTATTTTTCTCTCATAAATTCAGCTGATGATTTCCCACTGCCCAAGCTGCTTTCAGGCAAGGACAACTACCCAAAAAAAGAATTCAGTGTCAGGTAGGTAGAATGTACATATCCAGATGTTGCTGCCATGCAGTTCTGTAAAAGTATTTTCAAATAATTTCAAAAGTTCTGGTTTCTCAGTCTCAGGAAAAATCAAGGTTTGTTGATTGTTTCAAGCATCTTTTCCTGATAGCTCAAATGTTCTTTCTATTCTTCATCCTGCTCCTAGACAAAATGCTTTTGCAGAGTCTTTTGGGCTTTTTGTGCTCTTTTACTTTTTTGATTTTCCTGCTCCCCTTTCACAAGTTTTTATTTACAAACTGACCTTGACTCACTCACTGTCCATTAGTGTGTTATATACTCATGTCTGTCTTTGCTCTTGAGAATCATATTATTTCAAATGTTGTATAAATTTTCCTGCATTTACATTAAGAGATGGAATATGTTCACATCCAATCTTTAACAAAATATTCCTACTTAAATAATGAGCTGAAGGAATACAATTGGAGGTCATCCTAAGGTTCTGGGTACTTCTTGGTTCCTAAAAAGTCTATTTGTTGTTAAAATTTCATGATCCTTCACCTGTGAAATAGCGGGCAGTAATAATTGACTCTGTACAGACAGGAGAGCTTCTTATCTGGAAAACACTTCACAAATATCCTCAAATATTATGTTGCATGATCCTATATTTTTGCTCATAAATTTACAGTGTCAAAGTTTCAGTAGCGTATGAATTACATCTGAAACTTTGGTAGAAATATTAACATTCCTTAGCTATTCAGTGAGAAGTGAGGAAATGTTAAAACCAAGACTTGTTCTTGCCACTGAAGGGCACTGACAAGACAAAAATTTCTCTAGTTATGTCACCACATAACACTACAGTTCAAGTAACTGGGTTTGCACTTCCACAGCCCAGCTCAGATCCGGCAGTTCCCTCTGAGTTTTCCATCACCATCTCCTTACACTGCAAAGCTGCTACACCTATTTAGTGGTTCCCTAATCAATGTTCAAGCAAATTTATCTCATGTGTGTTCCCCTATCCTCAGGTATCTCCTTTAAGTCCACAATGGTGTAAAAAAATTGGCCTCCACAGCAGTTCATGTGGGTGACATGAAAATTAAATTGAATATCAGGTACATAAAAAATATAGAATTTTTGCATATTTTTTCTGTAATCAAATCCAAACACACCTACAGCCATTTACACAACTGAAAATAGTGACACTAGTAAAGACATTTCATTCGGAGAAATAAGAAAATACCACCTCTGACATAATTCTTAAGGACTGTTTTGAGTATAGCACTTCTTTTGCCACTTGTTTTAAGATTAGTTAAGTTAAAAGCTGTATTTTGTGCCACTGAAAATCCTAAATAATTCTGTCACAAATTAGGTGAAAGTGTCTGGTGCTTGGAAAACCTTGGGGCGACAGTAGTTCCTCATCAGTATAAGTTTGTTGTATTTTACCATTTAAGGTATATTTGGGAATATGTTAGAAGCCTGCTGTCTTCTGTGGATTTTGGGTAGACATTGCCCAAAGGGCCAGATGAGACTATTTCTTTTACTAATGATCTGGATTGTGATGATTCGATTCTACCAGAAAGGCAGAGGTAACTGACATGTGTAAGGAGGTTATTTGAACATTTTCTGTAATACAGTGAAGGAGAGTGGCAGCTGAGAGTCGTCTGCCCAGGCTGGGGTGTCTGAAAGCCTGTGCACAAGGAAGTCATCCTTTCTTCACTTTCCAGCAAGGACTTAGTCACCTCCAGAGAACCACATGTCCCAGCCTGAGTTTAGTCAGATAGAATTAGATAAGGTAAATCTCACTTTTTCCAGCAATTATATGTTTCCATATAACTTCATAAAAATCAAACCACCCCCCATCATGCAGAGGTAGGGGCTTATTTAACAGAACATATGTGGGAGCTCAGTAATTAAAGCCAGATGATTATCTGAGTGATTATTTGATCATTCAGTTAGAAACTTGCAAATACTTGGGAAATAGGTCCTCAGGAGGCTCCTTTCTGAAGGCTCCTTCTTGTTGCAGTACGAGCAAATTCAAAGTTCTTCAGACTGTTCATTTCTACTTCCAACCTTTATTGTACAGTGGACTTGTGCAGTGATTTCCTTCAGCTATCCCACTGCTGACTGAATAGTCTTGTCTTTAAGTGCATGACTTAAGTGCTTGACTCTGCAGTACTAATTTGCATAATTTAACCTCAAAGCAAAATGATGTGACTGAAAAGCTCAATATGTATTCTTAATTTACATTTCAACAGAAGAAAGTAATTCCTGTACTGCTCCAGGGTTTTACATAAGTGGAACTTTTCAACAACAGAATTTCAACAGGCTTTTATCACCAAAACCAAGGGTAGGACCTACATTGCCCATGGTGACTAACAAGATTCAGCTCTCTTTCTTTGGCAGTAGATTTTTTATAGTACCTCACAGGCTTATTACACTTACAACCAATTACTGTTTCTCTTTGCCCAGAGTACTGAAGTTCAAGACAGATTCTGACAAAGTATTGCAGGATTTGAGATCAAGAAAGTACTTCAATGCTTCAAATAGTCACTTCTAATTATTGTCAAGAAAAGGCTTGATTAATTTAGAGCTATGATTTTAGCAGAGGGCACCCTGTAGCAATCACCTTGACTGTGATTCACTTACTCCAGCTTCTTTTCTAGCCACAGGTAAATGCTTTTAGTCAACACAAATCTAACAGAGTCAAACCCACAACCCAAAGCCACCATCAGATAAAACCGAGTATCAGGTAGCAACTTTGACTCACCTCTTCAGAAAAAACTTCCACATATTAAAAAATGGTCTCCTCATACAATGCCTTTGCAATGGTAATAAGCTCCCTGCCTGCAAGTTCTTTCAATCAGGGTAACTGGTGTGCATGGTCTATCTAAACCCAATACTTTTAAGGAAGGAATGATCTGTTAGGTTCCTTTTAACAGCCTTTTGATTATTCAAGTCCTGCTAACATTTCTGGGATACCAAAACAAGACCTGGAAATATAGAGAAGGCAAATATTTAGGAACCTTCAAGAGCTAAAAGAAATACAATTTTATGTTTCAGACTAATACAGCAAAATCTAACCACTATGGAGATGAAAAAGCAGTAGAAACAGAAAAGACAAAGAAGCATCTAAAATCCATTTTTACTAAGTTGGAGAACAGATGACTTCATTGATGAGAAAAAGAGTGAGAAGCATTTCTTGGTTTGCTTTTTTTTTCCCAAGAAGTGTAGTCTCACAGCAGACACTGTATAGTTTATGTTTTTGTCTCAAGAGGTTGGTCATCCAGCCAGGTCTGAAAAACCATGCTGTAAAGCCAAGTTCCTCCCTTAGATGCACATACTTAATTCCCATTGAGAAGACAAGCCAGAATACATACCAGCGTAGAATCTGATCCTTTTCTGTTCTCTGGTTTCCTGGTTGCTATTAATGGGTCGACTAGAACCAGAACACCAGTTACTACTTGTCAAAGTTCCCTATTTACATGCCAAACTTGTGTGGAATTATTACATTTCAATGATAATACTTCATTTCTCTTTAAAAGTTTGCTACAAATTTGGAGAAGCAAGTGCATAAAAGATACAAATACAGAGGCTTAACCTCATAACATAATATCTTAAGAAATGAGCATTGCACAAAAGCTTTATGTATTTGAAATGGTTTCCATTAATTTTTATATCCCCAGCTCAGTAATGCTATGAACACACTCCTTCCTGTTCTGGTGGTTGAGAGAGAGTAAATGCTACCTTGAGACCTGTATTTTACTACAGAGACACAGAAACAGAGATATTTGTGCTATTAAACATGTGCTCAAGTACTCAGAATTACCATGAAAGAGGGTTATCCTGTAGCTGAGGGAAGCAGTGTCCCCCTCTGCAAAGGCTGCAGTCACAAGACCCATTCAGAGCTCTGGCAGACCCTGACTGTGACAGGCTCAGTGTGGCCCAACAGAACAGGGAGAAGCAAGGGTTAACATAGCCATATATCCAATTTTATCTATATCACTGTTCACAGTTTCACATCTGATGTAGCATCCTCTTCAGAAAGATCAGTGTGTGCAAAGCAATTCTGGCTACAACTGATGGGACTTGGGTCAGGTTCAGCCTGGAATGTGTCGCTAAGCTGATAACACACAGGCACTGTGGCCAAACATCCACCCTTCAGCCTAGCAGAACACAGGACACTGGGTCCTTGTTCAGCTTATCATCTGCTGTGCATTCCCACTGTGCTCTGGACACACTGTCGCCATGTATCCTGAAGGAAAGGTAGTAAGGGAATGTGTTTGTTTTTACTGGGGAACAAGAAGACTAACAAGCTTGTAGGCTTTAGAACGATCATACTCAAACACACCATTTTATTGGCACATCTTTAAAAGCAAAATAGATCTACTCTGTTTTCATTGTTCAGAAAGGAAAAGGAATCTAAAACTCTGTTATAATCTCAGTTTTTGAGATTTTTGGCATGATTCACCATTTGCTAACTTTAATATTTTCTTACTATAAAAATAATTTAGATGCTAAGAATTGTAATCTAAAAAAGACAAGTTGATTTCAATTTTAAAAATGCAGAGATAACATTTTTTAGCACTGTGAGAGGAATAAAATGATATAAATACCAGTGTGTACAGAATTTAGACATAATGGAATAGCACTTAAACAACCATGTCATTATCAACTCTTGAACCAAAGTATGGGCTTTTGTAACCACATAATCTGGGTAATTTTCTCATGTAGTTTATCTGCCACCATATAAGAAACAAATGCTACAGCCAGGTTCTAAACCCACAAAATTTCAATTTTTCAGTCCAAGAGCTTGAGAAAAATGGTCTGCCTCCTTTTACTAAACTAGATTTGGGCCTGAACATCCCTTCGCTCTGAATTCAGACCAGAATCTATGTCCATTTTCATAAGCTGCCTAGTCATAAGTTCAAATTTTGATTTTTGTTTATAATATGATACCGTAGGCTCAGTTCTGCTGTGGGAAGAAATATGAAGAAAATAAGATGAAGAAAAAATATGAAGGAAAAGTTATTTTTAAGATCAGTCCACAAATCCGGAAGTTAGACTGTTGAGCTCTAAAATCTTTTTCCACTCTTTGTTTCCTTTTTCCAGCCCTTCAGGTCATTCTAGAAATAATCCACTCAAAGTTCTGCACTAGTGTAGGAGCACATTTACAAACACTTTCAAAATGTGGAGCATATATTCAACATACATAATCCAAATTTAATAGAAAGATTATCTCAATTTGACAATTGTAAAGTTACCACTTTGATGTTATAAAAGGCCTCTGACTTTACAATGGCAACATTTACTATACAAACTCATTTTGCAAGGAATAGCTTTGTAGTTGTAATAATCCTCTTGACAGATTTAATGGTAATTTTCAAAGCTGAAGAAACAACACTGTTTATTCCTTCTACTGTTAATTTGAACAAAGAGATTTTACAAAGGAAAAAATGTATTTAGATTAGTATCTCTCAATTTCAAGAGTATTCTGTTACAGCTGGCACCTTTAGGAAAACCCTAAATATGCATTTTTGAGAGTGATGTGGATGAAATGAGATAATAATAATTTGCCCTTTAGCAATAAAGGAAAAATGTTTTTCCACCTTTTCTCAGTCTCCGTGACATCTAAGCTGAGTGCCTCTCCAAAGTGAAGTTAATGATAAATTTGTACCTATTTAAAGGCTCTAAACCCACAAAGTGAAGCTAGTATATTGCCAAAAATATATGCACATCTGCCTTTTTGATCACTAAGGGGACCACAGGGGAAAAAAAATTAAACTGCAGTCATTAATTAAGACTTTCTATTTTTTTATACCACGAGATTTTTTTTTCTCCCATTGTGGAGAGCAATGAAAGTGTAAAAGTACATAGTTTTCCTTATACTTCTGGGAGGCTTCTTTGCATCATTTAGTAATGGTGCAGAGGGGGTCCCAATTCAAAATAAACAAAATACAACTTTGCATATAAATATATTTGAGCAGAAAACTCATTAAACGTCTCTCTCAAACCTGATTCTCTGCATCAATAGCTCACAGGAGAAAAGCAATCAGATTCTTGTAAAACAGCAGCACAATAGAGTGGCTCTGAGGTGAAAAATGAGCAGATGGAGATGAAAAATGTTCAATCCAAAGCTGCAGACAGGAAAATGCACATCAAATTACTATCCAAAAATTCTCCAAAAGTTAGAAACCTCCTATAAGCCTGAAGGGATTCTGGTCAGGATTTGGGGCATTCTTAAGTCCTACAGCATGAGTGCAAGCAGGTTGAAAAAAGAATATTACCTGCCTCCAGTGTTTACCTGCTTTAGTGACCTAAAGCCCATTTCCAAAATCCTGCCACCTTTTGAGTTTCTGTGTCCTTTAAGAAAAGCATTTGACTGACAAAATTTGGACAGGAAAAATTTTTGCTAGGTTTGAACATCTTGGATTTCTTGTGGTCTAGAAATGAACCATGCCAAGGTGCCATCTTTTGCTAAAGACAAGTGACATGGCACCTCAAATACAAGCTCATCTGTGTTTCTGTGTATTTATCTATCTCTTTATATCCATAGGTATATGTAAATATATAAAGGAGTTGCTGGAGTGCACATGGAGGCTAGTCTTGGAACAGGTGACAAAACAGCAGAGAGATATTACACTGAAGCAACCTGATTGTTTCCTGTGAAAATGCAAGTAACCTTGGTGGCTGGTCAAAGTACAGCCTTTGCCACAATCCTCTGATCAACAAACCAGTGGACAGTAAGGCAGGTAGGAGATTGGACAGAGTGGTGTCTCAAGGAGTTGTGATGAGTAGTGCACAGTCCCACTGGCAGGCAGTAACCAGTGGCATCTCTCCTGTCTGTCTGTCTGTCTATCTATCTATCTATCTAATCTATCTATCTATCTATCTATCTATCTATCTATCTATCTATCTATCTATCTATCTATCTATCTATCTATCTATCTATCTATCTATTGATCCATTAATAGAAATACACAACTTATATCCCAGGTCTGAAAAAGAATGGCATGAGAAGAGGTAGGTTTCTTCCAGAATAAAATCTGGGGGTTATTATTAGTACTAGTAATAAAAATTTTCTCTGAAGATATCACAAAAGCAATATTCAGTTGTTCCCTAGGTTCTCATTTTAATTTATTTTTTCCTTCTTTCTCTGAAACAAATTTACTGTAATTGAAAGGAATCATTTATGATTTACACATCTTATCATAAGGGTGTTGTGGGAGGACAGATTAGTGAGTTTTATTGCTGTGTTTCTTATGAAAGAATGAGACAAGAGAAAAAATAACCCAGAGCTTTCATAGCAATGGAGAAGGAGATAATCTTCAGAGTGATCTATTTGGGGATTCTGAAAGGTGTAGTAGAGGAAGGTGCCCTTTTGAGCTGTGGAGCATTCTACATTATGCCACACATAATGCAATTTCTATATTACAAGTCATGCAAGTTATTTACATGCATTGGAATTTATACCAATTTTGTTTAAGGCATTTAACTCACTCACTGTTCTATGTGCTATGCTATCTTTTGAGAGAAATAAATTGAAAAATACAAACAAAGGTTTTATTGTCCAGAGGAGAATTTTCCCAAGTTACAAAAATTTATTTCCACTTCTTCTCAGGTCACTAGTAACAAAGCCACTGTCCCAGCAGGAAAAGAATGCAAATTTTTCAGAATCATACCAAAAAATTATCAAGTTAGGTTAAGTTAAATCAGAGAAGGTAGAGAAAAAAAAAGTAACATTAAGACATGCAATGCAAGGCAATTTCTTCATCTTTCAGCAAGGATTGTTATTCAACAGTGTGATGCAGAGAGATTGTTTGGTGTCATCATGACTGTAAATGTTGGGTTAAGTTGCCTACTGAAGGCAATGGATCACTTCTTGTTTATCTTTGCTATGTCTGTGACCACAACCTGTAAGTCAAAACCAATACCTTTTCCAGAAACAAATTTGAAAGTAATGCAGACTGTATGTGCTGGTTTATGCTGCCATCCCAACCCTGAGTATCTAAACACCATTATCAGGCAGTACCAGCTCAAGAGAGGAATCCAGCCTGTGCATAAACTATGTATCATCATTCCCAACTCGTGGATGTTTTTGTTATCAATTCCTCCATCTTGGCGCTATGGTGCTGCCACCTTTTCCCATGTCAAATTCCAGACTAGCACAAGCAGCAAACTTGAGGAATGGTCATGGTGGGATTTCTGCTGCTGGCCTATCTGAAAATCCCTTCAGATGCTGTAATTGCTACAGTAAATGATAACTTCAGGTCTTCGAACCTCTAACATCTTGGTTGCCCACACCATGTTTATACTCAGAGCAGCTGATGACTGTTGACAGTTGATGACACATTCCCTAAATATCAAATTTCCAAACTGAGCGTGTACTACTACAGATGACTACAGGTCAACTGCATTTTAATTTTGTATTTTGTTGAACATGAGCCTTGTTAGAAGAGACAAGGTGAATTTCATATTTTCAGTCCCTGCAGAAATCCTTCTCATCCAGAAGTATTAGTCAATTTAATCCTCAAAGGGAAAATAACAGAAAAATATGTGAGAAAAGATGAAAAGATATTTCTTCTGATGAAACACTTCTTCAGTAAATTAGTTGTTTGAGAAATACAGCATAACATTCCTGTATGGACCTGAGTCACAAAGTCCACGCTCAGCCACTTAGTTCCTGTCACAGACCAGGGCTTAAATTTAATGTTCTGAGGAATGCCCCAACACACAGGAACTGACCTACTCACTTCTAAATCAAGAGCTCCATTCTAGGCAAATAAAACACATGGAGTTATGAAATAGAAAAAAAAATGCAACACATTGTGTACAGGACAAAAGAGAACAGATTTTGCTGTGAGATGGTTGGGATTTCTCTACTTTGTGTTTCCTGCCATTTTTCCTCACATGGGGCTGTTTTATCAATTAGCAGCACATGTGTGAAATAAAGGTTCAATTAAATGGAGAGAACCAGCACAATTATGCACATTAAAACACAGAAAGATACTGGCATTTATTCAGTGTTATAATCTGCCTCCAGAAAGCAATGAACACTCTGTGACACAAAGCCATGCAATTGTTTCTAAAGGAGAGATTTTCTCTAGAGACCACTATTGTTCAAGGCGGGAGATGTAACTTCGCTCTCTCAAACAGATTGCTGTGGAGAGACAGGGCACTGTCCATTGGCTTCCACTTTCAAGAGAGGCAAACAAAAGTTTCCTCTCTGTACATTACTAACTGCTCAGACTTATACCATAACCAGCATTCATTTCAAGAACAGAAAAGTACGTATCCTACATAAAGGTCAATGAGAAAGACAGCCCTCTTTAAACACTGAAACAAAATGTTTTTAACACTCTAAAGCTCTCACTTGTTCCTTCCATTGTCTCAGCAAGATGCACTGGGCAGCAAGAAGTTCTGGGTCACGAATCATCTTTTTATTTTAATCCTCCTTTTCATTGCATTCTGCAGTTTGCATAGTCCACAGGGTCCACTGTCACCAGAGCTCAGCATTACTCCACTAATGCACAGGATGCCTGCCATAGGCCAGACTATCCTTTTTAACAAACTGCATAATATGTGATTTGTATCAAAGCTTAATAAACATGTCTATTTTACTGTAATGGTATTGGAAAGGGAAAACAGCTTTCTGACAGACTCAGAATCATAAAGACACAGAAGGATTCTTTAGCTACAAGTGCAATTTCAAACCATGGCATATCAATTTCTGCTATTTCCAGTGATAGGATACTTAATTTCTTCATTGTGCTGATTGAAATTAATGATAAAGGTATTGAAATCCAGATGATTGAGCAAGGTAGATGGTTGATTCAACTTTCTGGAAAGGAGCAGTTCACCTGTTTCATATCCTACCAGAACACTTCTGCCAAGATATCATTCATGGACAAAGAACTCCTACTTTTGGGATTTTTTTCCCTATAAAATGGTGATTATATAACTCAGGTATTTTATTCAGGTTAAGGTGCAGAAATGTTGGGAACCACAGTCATAAAGGACATAATTACTTGGAAATGTATAAATATACTTCAGATTTGCCCTTCACATACTCACAGAACCGTAGTGGGAAAGCAGAATTGATCCTGTAAGAAGGACAGTGGAAGCTGAAGATGATAAACTTTTCCAGTCCTCAGTTTCATCTTGAAAGGTTCTGAAATCCATGCACTTCCTCTGCAACAACTTTGCATCATGTGCCTGCAGGAGGTGGCATTTAGAAAACACTTGTTACAATGAGACTGACCCTGCACTACACATGCCTGCATGGATCTGAAATGTTTGTAGGTTTGCTAAGGAATATCCCAGTGTCCAGTCTCTCATGGTGGTCATTTACACAGCACAAACACAATTACAGAGCAGTGACAAAGAGTCTGTAATTCCACCCTACCTAAATTAGACTTTTGTTGAGCAAAAGGATTAACCATTGCTCATTCTTATAAACCATCTGAAGTTACTACACATGGTCAAGAATGATAATACACAAAACACATGGTGCCCAGTAAAATCACACCAAGACAATGGTTGCAACTGCTGATATAAGTCTGGTTTTGTTACTAGCTCTGTGGAGCTCTGCAGATTACATCACACAGATGGTTTCTATACCTGGCATCCATTCAACCTGCACATATACTTATCCACCTCCACTGGTCTGCTTAACCAAACCAGTAATGGGAAGAAAAAAAAAAAAAAAGCCAGGCAGCATATAAATCCATCTGCACTGAATACAGAAAGTTAATATGGAATGCTGTCCAATGGAGAAGTACTTTAGATTTCGAAATGGAAACACTCCCATTTAGAGAAGCAGGGAGTTCAGTCCACAGTTGAAAAAGAAGAATTGAACACTCTTACATGTTCAAGCACAGCAGATACCAGCTATACAAATGTCTACTCAGTCCTACCATCAGTCAGTATTATCTTGCACTGTTAGCCTACAATATCTATTTTCTTCAAATCTATGTTATGGGATCCTTGCTTCCTCAAACCCAATGGCATCAAGATACCAGAGTTTGTTGACAGGGGATATAAATGAAGATATATAGGAAGTACCTACTCAGTTGAAAAAATAAATTTCTTTTTCCAGAATAAGAATTCTGACATGGACCAGTGATAAATATAGGAAAAAAATCATTATACTCCAGGGATAACAACTTCATTATTTTTCTCTTCAAAAGAAAGATAATTCTCAAGCTGAAGGTTAAAAGCTTTCTCAGTCTTGGCATTATGACACATAGCCTGGCAGTATTTGAATGGGACAGAGAGATGACCTCTCCTTGACAAATTTTATGCAGCTATACATAGGAGAAGGTGTGAGATTTTGTTACATTCTGTTTTCCCATAAGCTTTAGAGCTATGCATCTTCCTGAGTTGTGTTGTTTGCCACATTATGTTCTTATAATGAACCACACACAGGTCTTGTCTTTTCCTGATATGGGAAAGCAGCAGTTATTCACACTCCCTAAGTTCTGCACAGCTGTAATTCCAAGGTTTTCCTAGAACTGTAACCAGGATGGAAAGACTTGTAACCAAGGTTTTGAGGTTGCTAAGTATTAATTATGAAAGGAAATGTGTGTGAGAAAAAGAGACAGCACTAGAAGAAAACAGCAGAACAAGGGTTAAAAAAATAATGTAATGAACAAGGCAGTTCCCAGTCAACCACACTGAGGAATGTGTCAAGCCCAGACATCACACACTGTGATAACACCTCAGCAGAAATTACTCATTAATGTAAGACATTTTGAGAACATAAGAATGGATGGCAACAAGGCTGCAGAACATCATACACACCATTCCCTACTCTTATCACAACAGGAGAATAAACACTAGTCCTAAATGGACATGAAATATTTCTTTAAAACGTAATTCATCACTGCCAACCATGAAGAGCCCCAGAGCTGTGACAAGGACTCAGTAGCCAGTTTCTCTGGTCCCACGTGGTGTCAGACCACTCAGGCACACTTAGTGCCTGTGGTAAGTGGAAGTAAGTATGAGTGTAAAACCAACTTACTCAGAGCTTTTGCAAGCAACTTTCACCTTTCCCTTCCTTTTAGACCTGATCTGTTTTGCTATATCACTCACCAACAAATTTCTCTGTATGACATCTATACTAACACCATACAGCCACATCCGTAAGGGTGACCTGTCTTATGAGGACTTAAAAGAGTTCAAAAGACATTTAACCAGATAAAGTCATCTATAATTTAATATTCATCAATATAATGTTATTAACTTCTTTTCCCATTAAGGATTTTTTTTCTTATAACACATATTCCACATTTCTTGGGCAGCAGGGAAAAGCAGATCTTTTCCATCTTGCTGAACTCAGACCACAAGTAACTGTAGATAAAATGAAAAAGCACCTACCAAGCAGGCTGAAACACTGATTGCTTTTGAGCTTTTGTTATCTGTCTGGACTAGTTGAGAACCATACTATGCATTCATGGGAACAAGCTGTTTGTTAGTGGTGTCAACATGGAGGTTCTGAAACATTTCATAAAGTTTGAAACAACAGCTATTATTTTAACAGCAGTCATTTTCTAGTTACTGTGGTAAGCACACCATGTGTGCTTACTCGAAGACTGAAGAGTGTAAGAATGGGATATTTCAGGAGGTCAGGCTTCCAGGCAAGAAACTGAGCATCATGACAGAGCTGCCAAAAGCCTTCTGGAGAGTTTATGGTGAGAAAATAACAAAGCTCTTCAAGAAAAAGACTGGGAGGTCCTCTTTCTCTGAAAGATGCCATACAAAATTTAAGCATGGACATTTCCTAATGAGCACTGTTATTGTTTTCTGTTTGACACAGAGGGTAACAGAAAGCAGATGTTGCTGCATAGGGAAGGGAAGGGAAGGGAAGGGAAGGGAAGGGAAGGGAAGGGAAGGGAAGGGAAGGGAAGGGAAGGGAAGGGAAGGGAAGGGAAGGGAAGGGAAGGGAAGGGAAGGGAAGGGAAGGGAAGGGAAGGGAAGGGAAGGGAAGGGAAGGGAAGGGAAGGGAAGGGAAGGGAAGGGAAGGGAAGGGAAGGGAAGGGAAGGGAAGGGAAGGGAAGGGAAGGGAAGGGAAGGGAAGGGAAGGGAAGGGAAGGGAAGGGAAGGGAAGGGAAGGGAAGGGAAGGGAAGGGAAGGGAAGGGAAGGGAAGGGAAGGGAAGGGAAGGGAAGGGAAGGGAAGGGAAGGGAAGGGAAGGGAAGGGAAGGGAAGGGAAGGGAAGGGAAGGGAAGGGAAGGGAAGGGAAGGGAAGGGAAGGGAAGGGAAGGGAAGGGAAGGGAAGGGAAGGGAAGGGAAGGGAAGGGAAGGGAAGGGAAGGGAAGGGAAGGGAAGGGAAGGGAAGGGAAGGGAAGGGAAGGGAAGGGAAGGGAAGGGAAGGGAAGGGAAGGGAAGGGAAGGGAAGGGAAGGGAAGGGAAGGGAAGGGAAGGGAAGGGAAGGGAAGGGAAGGGAAGGGAAGGGAAGGGAAGGGAAGGGAAGGGAAGGGAAGGGAAGGGAAGGGAAGGGAAGGGAAGGGAAGGGAAGGGAAGGGAAGGGAAGGGAAGGGAAGGGAAGGGAAGGGAAGGGAAGGGAAGGGAAGGGAAGGGAAGGGAAGGGAAGGGAAGGGAAGGGAAGGGAAGGGAAGGGAAGGGAAGGGAAGGGAAGGGAAGGGAAGGGAAGGGAAGGGAAGGGAAGGGAAGGGAAGGGAAGGGAAGGGAAGGGAAGGGAAGGGAAGGGAAGGGAAGGGAAGGGAAGGGAAGGGAAGGGAAGGGAAGGGAAGGGAAGGGAAGGGAAGGGAAGGGAAGGGAAGGGAAGGGAAGGGAAGGGAAGGGAAGGGAAGGGAAGGGAAGGGAAGGGAAGGGAAGGGAAGGGAAGGGAAGGGAAGGGAAGGGAAGGGAAGGGAAGGGAAGGGAAGGGAAGGGAAGGGAAGGGAAGGGAAGGGAAGGGAAGGGAAGGGAAGGGAAGGGAAGGGAAGGGAAGGGAAGGGAAGGGAAGGGAAGGGAAGGGAAGGGAAGGGAAGGGAAGGGAAGGGAAGGGAAGGGAAGGGAAGGGAAGGGAAGGGAAGGGAAGGGAAGGGAAGGGAAGGGAAGGGAAGGGAAGGGAAGGGAAGGGAAGGGAAGGGAAGGGAAGGGAAGGGAAGGGAAGGGAAGGGAAGGGAAGGGAAGGGAAGGGAAGGGAAGGGAAGGGAAGGGAAGGGAAGGGAAGGGAAGGGAAGGGAAGGGAAGGGAAGGGAAGGGAAGGGAAGGGAAGGGAAGGGAAGGGAAGGGAAGGGAAGGGAAGGGAAGGGAAGGGAAGGGAAGGGAAGGGAAGGGAAGGGAAGGGAAGGGAAGGGAAGGGAAGGGAAGGGAAGGGAAGGGAAGGGAAGGGAAGGGAAGGGAAGGGAAGGGAAGGGAAGGGAAGGGAAGGGAAGGGAAGGGAAGGGAAGGGAAGGGAAGGGAAGGGAAGGGAAGGGAAGGGAAGGGAAGGGAAGGGAAGGGAAGGGAAGGGAAGGGAAGGGAAGGGAAGGGAAGGGATGAGGGAGAAAGGCAGTTGGACAAAACCACTATGGCTTCAGAGTACAAATTTATTTACAATATGTACACAGTTGGGAAGGGGGAAGAAAAGCAGCCAAATTATTTTCCAGGAGGGACTTAAGGCATACAGCGAACTTTACACTGCATATTAGCAACAGATAGATGTTAAACAGATGTTTATTTTTAAAAACATCTGTAATAATACATCTCCACATATAAGCTTAGGAAACATATAGTCATGTGCGAAATTTAAAGGAGAGAAATACACACTGGAGGAAAAGGTTCCAAGACAGAGTGGTTGAAACCAAAGAGACAGACGTGTACTCAGAAAGGCAAATCATTGAATCATGGAATGGTTTGGGTTGGAAGAGACATTAAAGATCCTCTAGTTCAAACCCTTCTGCCATAGGCAGGAACACTTCCCACTAGATCAGGTTGCTCAGAGCTCCATCCAACCCGGCCTCGAACAATTCCAGGAATGGGGCATCCATAACTTCTCTGGGCAACCCTTTCCAGTGCCTCACCTCTGTCACAGCAAAGAACTTCCTCCTACTATAGTTAAATCTCACCTCTCAGTTTTAAACTCTTCCCCCTTGTTCTTTTACTATCTGTCCACGTAGATCATCACTCTCCCTCTTTTTTTATTATCCCCCTTTGAGTATTGGGAAACCCCAGTGAGGTTCCTTGGGAGCCTCCTCTCAAATACAGAAATGAGATTAAGTGCCACCTGGAAGACAGAGTGACATGGAACAAAAGTGCTGAGTGGTGAAAGATGTCTGCATCACCCAAGGAAAATAATAGTGCTCAACTTCAAAAGCCCACAAAGATTTCTAGCCCTTGGAGCAAAATAGCAGATCAGTTTCAAGAGGACAGTTCTGATTATGCAAGAAACACAGCTCAAAAATCTACCCAGATCTCAGACTGGAACCAAACCCTAAGCTAACAGTTTTAAAAGCACCAATACAAAACAAAAACAAAATGTGTGCACTTGTAAATATGGAACTGTACCCACCAAATATTCATGTGAATAGTCATTGCTGAAAAATAAACTGTTTTATAAAATATTGCATATTTTGTAATTTTTTCATTTGACTTAGTTCTGTGTTACTTCTATTTTTTTCTTGGCTCTTCTCTGGAGTCTCTTAAGATTTGTATGACAGCAAGAGTATAACTTTTATGAGAAAAAGAGGTAAAGACACTGACCAAATGAATTCAGGGAAGTTGATGAAATTCAGGCAGTTCAGCTGAAGAGTAAGAACATGTCCTCCAGAACTTTCATTTGGCATTTCAGTATCATATTTGACTGAACTCCAGGCTCCTCGATTATTCCTGTATGGCTGCTGGGTAGTGGAGAGAGCAGATGATCACTACAATAAAAGCCATATCTAGATTATTTTTGCCAACAAGAGAAGCAACCAAAGAAGAAAATCATTTTGTATGTGGTAAAAGGTGATGTTTTGTACAAAAAGTGAAAACAGACTAAAATGTTCATCTAGAGGACATCTAGATGTGAGAAACTCTTTCTACAGGTGTATGAGGCAAGGTAGTTCTTTTAGGAGCAGAGATAGAAGGAGAGCATTTTCAGAAAAACTGTATTGCCACATTTTTAAGTGTTGAAGATTAAGGTCTAGGGAAAAGACTTTATGAAAAAGGTCAATAAAAATAAGTGCAGACAGTCAGACAAAAAAATGGAGTCCCTTTGGAAAGAGTTTCCTCCAAAAAGCCACTATTTATTTATTATAATACTGGTGCTGTCCATAATGCAGACACAGATGGTGTTTCTACATCCACACTCTAGTTGAAATTAGAATTGCACCTTGGAAGTAAATCTTGTGACTGGCTGTTCAACATGCTTAGGTTCATGGACCATGTGAAATAGATTTTGTGAATTTTAGCCAAAACCTTAAGATGCACTTCAAAAGCAGACCTGACACAACTGAACCAGTAGTGAATATCCATTCCAGAGAACCAAATGACAGCAAAGAATACCTTGAGTAGACATTTCCATGCATATATTCATCTGTGATGCCCTCAGATTTTTCATTAATTCCATGTTGTCTTCCTTTCCTTTAATGACCTTTGTCTTGGCTGCCAAAATAAACTTCATCAGCTTTTGCTGAGTTCTTCATGTTCTCCTGAACCAGTCACCAAACAGGCACATATATCCTTCAGCTCAGTTACTTCTGCCAAATAAATTTATAACCTCACCTGGAATTCCAGGCTATGGAATATAAACCCAACATGTGAAACATCTTACTTATATGTTTAGAAAAGTGATCTCCAGCCTGATGGTATAATTTTTTAAAAATTTCCTCATAGAAACCATAACTTGGTTAGATATATACTGAGTCCTTCTTAGGGATATCTGGGATCCAGGCTGATCCTGTCAATGGATTCCTCCCCTCTGCTACACAAAGGACAGCAAGCATTGACCCATGGACCACAGGGCTGAGTTTAACCATGGTAGAAATCTGAAAAATGTTATCAAATATCAAAGGAATGTAAACAGACCACTTCTGAGAGCATTTTACAGTGTCAACTAAAAAGTAGTTTGAGGTTACAACTAAATTTTCCTAGTAGCAAAGGTTTGTTAATCCGTGTGCTCTGCCTTTAACAATCTAGTCTGCCAACTTTTCCTCACGTGCATAGTCTCAGTGAAGCAATATTACTGGGTCTCATAAATCTATGGACATTTGATAGTTTTCCTAAAGCCTCAGATCATAGTTAAATAACTGCTGGAATTTCAACTTTGAAGCTGATTTTTTTCTCTAAGATATCCTGAAGCAATACTCTGCAAACTAAAACAAAAAATAAGCTCAATTGATTTTATAATCATGATTCTATTCAGGAATTTCAATGCAGAAATCCCATTCATGACTTCTTACTGTTTCAAAATAGTCTGTTAAAGCCAATAAAATGATTAATGAGAAAAAGAAAAGAATGGTTTGCTTTTATTTATTTATTCTACTCCATGAAAAACCTATAAAATAGGATCTGAAACTACTTGGCAGTATAAATGGAACTTCATTAAAATAAAAGGGATATAGCGTTATTATTATTGTACCAATATTTCAGTTTTTAATGCTCTTGGGTTATTTTTTACTTGATCTATGCTTAATGTAAATATTTTAGCTGAAGTATTTCTATTTCAACTTCATCAGTCCTTTCTGATTTCTAAATAGAGATTGAATAATTCATATTTACAGCATAAGAAAAGTTAGAATATTACACCAACACCTGCTTCAAATATTAAGACACAGAAAGAACCTGAACTCATGATAGCAGAAGTGTAATCTACATTTTGAAAATTCAAATAGTATCAAAGGTTAAAGATCCAAAGCACTGAATTACAGGATAGTAAATTAACATTTAACATTTAACATATGTCAAAATAAAGGTATAGATTACATGAATTTCCCATTTTTAAAAAACATAATATGGTTGAACAAACTATAAAATCACTGTGTTTTTTTTCTGTCAGAAAAAAACCAAAAACTACTAAGAGGCACCATGTTATTGGGCTACCATATGGAAAGTGTTATATATAAGAGGATCGCCAGTGACTGAATTATTTTTCTTACAGGTTAATGTAGTCAAGCAATGAAAGATTTGTGTGTTAGTATGTAGAGAAATAATATGAGGGGAAAAAAATGTCTAAATCTCTTTGGCAGGAGACATGAAACTAAAGAAAATCACATCAAAAGCCAAGAAGCTATACTTATAAAATTCCTCCCTGAAAACCACACAGTGATCTCCTATTACATTCATTCATAAAGCTGCTGGAAATGGCAGTCCCTGATGCACACATAGATTGCATAGGTATCAATTAAGATAGGCCAGGTGGGAAAAAAGGGCTCATATGGGGGGCATTATGTATTAGATATTCGGTGTTGGGTTCTTCACAGGGGACTTGCAGCACTGTTCAGAGTTCAAGGCTTAATTTGAAAATGTAACCCCTTCCTTTCCATGGGAAGGGACACTCAAAGTGTGGAAAAGAAAGGGGCAAATCTAATTCTCTTCCATAGCCTTGTAGACCATCTTCCATTCCACTCTTCCACCCCTTTGAGCATTAGAGCTACTGCCTCAGAGGAAAAAAGCATATTAAATCATGGTACAGTCAGAGTTGTGTCAGGACAGGTACTTCATGTACCTTCAGCATGCTCTGGAGACTGAATTTCTGTAGTTTTGGTTCGTGCTTGAGATGTTTTGGTTTTCTGAAATTTTTTTCCCATAAAATTTTCTGTAAACAAGAGACATGTTTCTGTAGCTGTAACTTTGTTTTTCATTCCTTTTCCTAGGAGAAACTTCTTCTTGATGTCCCTCTGGTCTGACCAATCGGAAAGAAGAGGTTTGCCTGTCACCAATCAAATTAGTCTGTGTAAAATAGTATATAAAAAAGACACATCCCAAAAATAAAGAAGTTATTTTCAGCCTTCTGAAGTTCAAAGTCTGTGTCGTTGTAGTATAAAACAGCATCAAATCTCCTCCTCTGCATGGAAGCTCCAGGGTCCATGAGTCTGTGGAGCTGCTCCACAGTAACTTTCAGAGAGAAAGTAGCAAGTGGAACAAGCAGGAGAAACCTAAGCAGACTATTCCAGCTGTGTACTGACACACCTGTGATAAATAGAGAGGGCCAATTATTCCTTCATCAGTTGCTTTTGGTGATGCTCTTGTTGATACAACCTGGCACGTCAGGCAAAGGAGGAAATGAGGGGGAATAAGCAGGACTCCCATACACACACAAATTCAGAGCTGTTATGTCCACTAATCTCAAATGGGAAGTGGGATCTTCAATGGGCAAAGCAGTCTTACCATGGGGCCTCACTTTGGTCCTGAGATGACAACCCGAAATACAAAACATAGCTGAGACCCAGAAACTAGGGGCAGCATTTCATGAAACAATAGCTAGAACTGTGTTCAGTCTAGAAATAGGTTTAATAATTGTCATCCCACTAATTTTGCGTTTTGCATTCTAGATATTGGAAAATATATGAACGACAGCAGCCAGGAGGTGTGCTTTGGGATCAGGATTGCATAAAGTACAAAAAAAGTTTTCCTAACAGCTGAGGGACATTCGTGTAAGACATATATGACCCTAGAAGGCACAGGCCCCTCTTACATCATCTTGGTGTGAAAGAGCTCCTGTGAGAGCTCAGAGCAAGATTGGGAGGATAGTCCAGAAACTGCCCATTAGCTTGCACTTGGGACACAGCCATGACTACAGCCTCAATAAACATCTCCCTAATAAATCACAGGGAATGGGGGAGACCAGGGCCAGTCCCATTCCAGCAGGCAATGTGAAATACTACTTAGGGACCACCAGGGCAGACAGACCTAGCCACCTAGCCACAAGTCACTTTGTAAAAAAAAAAAAAAAAAAGAAAAAAAAAAAAAAAAAAGGAAATAATTATAGCTTGTAACAGAGTACATGCATCACAGTTCAGAAATTATTTGTCTTCTGACCAAAAAAACTTGTCTTGAACACTGATCAATTCAATATTTTAGTGGCAAGCTCAGACTCAAATGATACGTTCATGTCTATTTGTTGGAATAAATGTGCTTAATAAAAACCGTGAGTCTTTGAATTCAGTTTCAAGTAATTAGTATGCTTTCTACATGGTGCTGATTTAACTAAAATCAAAAGACTACTCCTCCCATACAGGAAGACAAGTCTAATGAAGGGAGTTGGAGAGTCTCAAGGTACTACTGCATTTCAGAGAGACAGCAGCACAGCTGCAAACCAACAGTGGCTTTTGTGTCCAGCATTCAGGACAAAAAGTCTTTACCATCCTGTGCAACACATAAACAGTATTGCACAAGTTTGTTTCTTTTTAATAGATTGAATTTTAATTAGATGTCATTTGAATCCTGGGGCTAAAATTGCCATCTTTTGGTACTTCTGGCTTTGCACAGCTCCTCTAGAAGGTGACTTAAATGTACTTTGGAGGAACATCTGTACTTTTTTCAGAAGTCTGAGGATATCAGCAGTAGATGTCAACATGACAGAAGTTTTTTTCTAAAGAAGATTTTCCTAATATCCAAGTAATTAGCAGCTTGGAAGAAGTTTGTTCAGGAATGGTCCTGCAAGGCAAAGCCTGGAAAGTTTTCGGTGCAAATGCAGTTTCCCGGTGTTGGAAACCCATCGCCGCGCTGTCACCGGGGACAGCGGGTGCCTGCTGGGGCAGAGCCCGTGGGACACCGGGCTGTGGCATGGGGTCAAACACCAGCGGCGGTGCCGGATTGACACGGCTTTCCCCGCGGGAGCATTAACGTGGCTCCATGGCGGGCTCCGGGGCAGCCTGCCGTGCTCCGGCCGGGACCACCCGGCGCTCTCCGCCCCGGTCTTTGCCGGCCCCGGCTGCAGGCTGGGGAGCGCGGCCGGACATCCGGGACAGTTCA